>JAQQPU010003709.1:28273-45351 GCA_029168905.1 Artemia sp. Kazakhstan ARC1039 | reverse complement strand
TCTTTTGTCATTATGAAAGACATAGCACCGAACCTTTGTTTATTTCAATTGTTCAGGTGGAGGGACAAAAACTTATTTTTCTTCCCATGATTTATCTAGTCCAGGCTTTTGATTTTCAAAGGTATGGAAGGCATTGACGAACACCTTTGTTTCTTTTAATTGTTCAAATGAAGGGACTAAACTTCTTCTTTTGTCTTGGCTGGTATTTTGTCATTATGAAAGACGTATTGTTGGAGGTAATGATGCTCGTCCGGAGTTAGTTTCCATGCAAATTGGCGCATAAAGAACGACCTTCATATGCCTCTGGATTTCCGACTCTTGTTTAGAAAGAGCTTGGGTATGACCTCCTTCTCTCACTGTAAAAGTCTAAAACCTACTGCTTCATTGGCGCTTTACTGAAAACCAATTTTATGAAAATATTTTCTTTTGTACTTTATATTGAAAATTAACATTAAAATTATAGTTACATTTTTAACTAATGAGCTTTCAGCAATTAATATCATTATACATCAAATATTCAGTTTAGTTTATTAGCTCTTTTTAAAGTTGTTCAAGACGAATATAGTTTCACTACAAACAAGTGTTTGGATACTGTCTCCTTTCCTAACTGTAAATAAATACCAAAAGCGTACTGCATAATTGGCGCTTAGCTGAAAACAAATTATATTACAAATATTTTCTTTTCCAGTTCTTACAGCATTGAAAATAAAAATAAAATTACAGTGAAATATATTCTCGAACTGATGGATCTTTCAACGATTAATATCATTATGCATCAAATATTGAATTTGGTGTTATTTATACTTTCCAAGACTTTTCAAGACGCATATAGTTTTCAGTAAAGTGCCAATGACGCAGTAGGTTTTAGTCTTTTACAGTGAGAGAAGGAGGTCATACCCAAACTCTTGTTTTTGATTTTTGTAGTGATTTTTGTTCGTTTCAAGCTTGATTTGAATATTCAATTTAAGTTTCACTCGTTTTAAGATTTATTTATTAATTTACATTAATATATATTGTATGTTTGTTTGCATTGATTTTTTATTTAATTTCTGTTCGTTTTAAGTTTCATTTATACTTCAATAGGAAATATTTTTTTTCGCTTTAAGCTTGATTTTCATATTCAATTTATGCATCACTTGCTTTCAGATCTATTTATTCATTTATATTATTCCTTGTTGTATGTTTATGCTATGAATGTTTATTTAATTTCTGTTCGTTTTGGGTTTCATTTATTCTTTAATTGTAATTTCTTGTCGTTTTGAGTTTGAATTTTAAAAGTTATTTGTATCTGCTGCGCTTAAGTTTAAAATTGCCTTTACTTTTCTTTGAAAAACTTATTTTTCGGAAAGTTTTTTTAATTAATTTTTGTTCGTTTTTGATTGCAAAAATTTTCAAGTTTTTAAAAATTCCTTATTTCAAAATCAAACTTAAAAAAAAAAATCAAATATTCATCAAAGTATCAAAACTGGTATCAAAGTAACAATATCAAAGTGAAAAAATAGGTCTGTGTCAACCTCGGAGTTCTTATTATTTGATGTTTGAACTATTTGCAACAAAATTGCTATCTCAAAATTTTTATCGGTTGGGTTTTGGGAAAAAGGGCGTGGGGGGACTAATTAACCTTCGGTCTCTTTTGACTCTTTAAAAGTGACCTAGAACTTTCTATTTTCAATCAAATAAAAACTCTCTGAAGTTTATACGAGTATCCCTTCTATAAGAACCATATATATCCCCAGAGTATAACTTATAACGCCTGTCCCTGGGCCCTGGGGGGTTGTGTCAACCCCGGAGTTTTAATATCTGATGGTTGAACTGTTTATAACAAAATTATCACCTCAAATTTTTATCAGATGGGTTTATCCATCCAATAAACCTAAAGGCGTGGAGGGTGGGAGGAGCTAGTTGCCCTCCGATCTTTTTTACTCTGAGAAAATGAACTACAACTTTTAATTTCCATTCAAATGAACCCTCTCTGAAGTTTATACGAGCATCCCTTTCATAAATTATATACGGCCCCAGGAAATAGCTTATAATGCCTGCCCCCGGGCCCTGGGGAGGCATGTCAACACCGGTTTTTGTTATCTGACCTTTGAACTATTTTGAAAAAATTGGCTCTTTCAAAATTCTTATCGGATGGATTTGAGGAAAATAGTGTGCGGAGAGGGGGGCTAGTTGCCTTCCAATCTCTTTTGAATCTTAAAAAGTGAACGAAAACTTTCAATTTCCAATCATATGAGCCCTCTCCAAAGTTTATACGAGCATACCTTCCATAAGAACCATATATGCCCCCAGAGCAATACTTACAACGCCTGCCCCAGACCCTTAGGGGGTGTCGACACAAGATTTTTTTTTATCTGACCTTTGAACTATTTTTAACAAAATGGCCATACGCAAAGGAGTTTTTGTTCTATGATCTTTGAACTATTTTTAACGAAATGGCTACCTCGAATTTTTTATCAGATGAATTTGGGGAAAAAAGGCTTGGGGGGCCAATTGCCCTGCGATCACTTTTGACTCTTAAAAAGGCCACTGGAGCTCCCCGTTTCCAATCAAATGAGCCCCCTTTGAAGTTTATGTGACGATCCCTTCTATATGAAGTGCCCCTGGGGGAAAAAATATGCAGTGTTGGGGGAGGTTAGCTGCCCTCCAATCACTTTTGACTCTTAAAAAGTAAATAACAATTTTCAATTTCCAATCAAATGAGCCCTGTAGAAAGTTTATGCGAGCATCCCTTCTATAACAACCATATCTGACCACAGGGCATAACTTACAACGCTTACCCCTGGGCCCTGGGGGGCTTCGTCGACACCGGAGTTTTTTGTTATCTGAACTTTGAACTATTTTTAACAAAATGTCTATCTAAAATTTTGTATCTGATGCATTTAGGGTGTGGAGGAGGGGGGGGGGGGGCTAGTTGCTCTCCGATCTATTTTGACTCTTGCAAAGTGAACAAGAACTTTCAATTTCCAATCAAATGAGCCCTCTCCGAAGTTTATGCGAGCATCCCTTCCATAAGAACTATATATGCCCCTAGAGCATTACTCATAATGCCTGCCACTGCGCCCTCGCGGGTTGCGTCGACACAGGAATTTTTCTTATCTGACCTTTGAATTATTTTTATTGGAATGGCTATTATAAAAAGTTTATCGGATGGGCTTGGGGAAAAAGGGTTTTTGGGGGGGTATAGTTGCCCTTGGATATCTTTTGAAACTTAAATATTGAACTGGAACTTTCAATTTCCAATCAAATGAGCCCTCTCTGAACTTTATACGAGCATCCTTTTCATAAGAACAACATACGCCCCCAGAAAAACACTTACAACACCTATCCCCCGGGCCCTAGGGGGATTTTTTGTTATCTAATTTTCGAACAATTTCCAAAAAACTAGCTACATCAAAATTTGAAGCGGATGGGTCTGGGGAAAAAGAGCGTGGGGGGCTAGTTGCCCTTAACTCTCTTGATTCTTAAAAAGAGAACTAGAACTTTCAATTTGCAATCAAACGAGCCCTCTATGAAGTTTATACGAGCATCCCTTTCATAAGAGCCATTCATGCTCTTAAGGCATAATTTAGAACACCTTCCCCTGGGACCTGAGGGGTTGTATTGACACCAAAATTTTTTCTTATCTGATCTTTGAACAATTTTTAACAAAACGTCTTTCTCAAAATTTTCATCAGATGGGTTTGGAAA
Source organism: Artemia sp. Kazakhstan ARC1039 (assembly GCA_029168905.1). Classification (NCBI taxonomy): domain Eukaryota; kingdom Metazoa; phylum Arthropoda; class Branchiopoda; order Anostraca; family Artemiidae; genus Artemia; species Artemia sp. Kazakhstan ARC1039. The sequence goes on along the minus strand of JAQQPU010003709.1, from coordinate 41,661 downwards.
AAGAAGGCGTGGGAAGGGGGCTAGCTGCCCTTGGATCTCTTTTGGCTATTAAAAAGTGACCTCAAACTTTCAATTTCCACACGAATGAGCCCTCTCTGAAGTTTATAGGAGCATTCCTTTCATAAGAGCCATATATGCCCCAGGGCATAACTTACAACGCCTGCCCCTGGGCCCTGAGGGGTTGTTACGACACCTGTGTTTTGTTATATAACTTTTGAGCAATTTTTAACTTAATGGCTCTCTCAAAATTTTTATTAAAAACTTTTTGGGGAAAAGGGGCATGGGGGGTTAGTTGCCCTCCAATCTCTTTTGACTACTCTAAAAAACTGAACTAGAACTTTCAATTTCCAATCAAATGAGCCATCTCTGAAGTTTTTACCAGCACCCCTTCAATAAGAACCATATATTCCCCCAGGGCATAGCTTACAACACCTGCCCTCGGGCCCTGGGGGCCTATGTTGACCCCGGAGTTTTCATTATATGGTCTTTGAACTATTTAAAAAAACTATCTCAAAGTTCTTATCGGATGGGTTTGAGGAAAAAAGGGCGTGGAGGTTGGGGGGAGCTAGGTGCCCTCCAATCCCTTTTAACTCTTAAAAAATGAACCAGAACTTTCAATTTCCAATCAAATGAGCCCTCTTTGAAGTTAATACGAGCATCCATTCCATAAAACCCATATATGCCCCAAGAGCATAACTTACAACGCCTGCCCCCAGGTCCTGGGGGGTTGTTATGACACCGGAATTTTTGTTATAGGATCTTTGAACAATGTTTAACAAAATAATTATCTTAAAATTTTTATTGGATGCATTCAGGAAAAAAGGGTTCTGGGGAAGGGGAAGCTGGCTACCCTCCAATATCTTTCGACGCTTAAAAAGTGAACTAGAACTTTCAATTTCCAATCAAATGAACCCTCTCTGAAGTTTATACGAGCATTCCTTCCATAAGAACCATATATGCCCTCAGGGCATAACTCGTAACCCTTGCCCTTGAAGACTGTGGGGGAGTGTCCTGCTCAAACATATAATTTCCAGAACTTTCAGTTATGTTAAACAATGGCTAAATCAAAATTTTGATTGGATGCGTTCGAGGAAATGGATGGCGTGGAAGGGGTATCAGTTGCCATCCAACCACTTTCAACTATTAAAAATGGAACTAGCCATTTAAATTTCCAATCGAATGAGTCCTTTCTGAAGTTTCTACGACAACGCTTTCTATACAAAACCTTATATGCCCCCAGGGCATAACTTACTACCCTTGCCCTGAGGGATGTGGGGGGGAAGGGTTGTAATCCACAAAGGTCTAATTTCCTGAATTTTCAACTACGTTGAACAAAATGGCTATCTCAAAATTTTGATTGGATGTGTTTGGGGAAAAGGTGGGCGTGAGAGTGGGGTTAGTTTCCCTCCAATCACTTTCGACTATTAAAAAGGGCATTGGCCCTTTGAATTTCCAATCGAATGAGTCCTTTTTGAAGTTTCTACGACAATACTTTCTATAAAAACATTATATACTCCCAGGGCATAATTTACAACCCTTGCCCTGAGGGCTGTGGGGAGTGTTCTCCTTAAAAATATAATTTCTATCTGGAAATCAACTACGGTGAACAAAATGGATATCTGAAAATTTTGATTGGATGTGTTTAGAGAAAAGTTGGGCGTAGAAGGGGTGTTAGTTGCCTTTCCATCACTTTTGACCATTAAAAAGGGCACTAGAACTCTCGATTTCAAATCGAATGAGCCACCTTTGAAGTTTCTACGACGACTCATTTCATGTGAAGTGCCTCTGGGAGAAAATAAATAATAAAACATTGGAGCCGAATAACCTTTACTATAGGGAACGCTATAGCGTTGCCTCTGAAATCAAAAGACTTTTTACACAAAATAAATTTTTTTTTATAGTAACGAACACAATTAAACCAAAAATGAACATAAATAGAATCAAATAATCTACCAAGCTCACAACTACCACAAATCAGTATTAATAAATAAATGAAACCCAAAACAAACAGAAATTAAAATAAGTCAAACTCAAAACGAGCAGAAATTAATCTGAGTAGGGTTCTAAAGCCTATGTCTTCTAAAAGCCAGAATATAATTTGTACTTTACTGCAAAAATTCAAATGAATTTACTGAAAAAATGTTCATTGTCAGGTTAATATACACATTATGATATTATTCCTTAAAATCTTAATTAATTTTCGAGTTCTTAAAGTTATAAAAGTGAAAACATTTAAAAGAATTTTTCAGTAAGGTACAAATTATATTCTAGCTTTTAGAAAGTATAGGGTTTAGAACTCTACTCAAATTAATTTATGCTCGTTTTGAGTTTCACTTATTTTAATTTCTGTTTATTTTGGGTTTCATTTATTTATTGATATTGATTGTGGTAGTTTTAAGCTTGGTAGATTATTTGATTCAATTTTTTTCATTTTTGGTTTGATTGAGTTTTCACTTTTTTGAAAAACTTATTTTGTGCAAAAAGTTTTTTTGATTAATTTCTATTCGTTTTATATTGACATGGTCTTTTTCAGGGAGAAAGATTGAGCCTCTTCTGAAGTTAAACAACCATCCCTTCCTTTAGAACCTTAAATATTCTGTCCTAAAACTTCAAAAAGGACTCATTCAATTGTGAATTGAGATTTTCCCCTTAGCACAACTTAGAGCCCTTGCCCCCTAGTCTCTGGGGTTTCTTTTAACCCAAAAAGCCTTGCTATATGATATTTAGGCTATTTTGAATAGAAGGACTGTCTCAAAATTTCTATTAGACACATTTCGGGACAATACGACGTATGTGTAGAGGGTTGAGGGTAGCTGCCCTCTGATCACTTTGACAGTTAAAAAGAGAACTAAAGCGTCTGATTACCAATCCAATGGGCCCCTTTCGAAGTTTATATGACCAAACTTTCTATAAAAACCCTATATTTCACCTGAGCATAACTTACAACCCTTGACCTGAAGGCTGGGGGGATTCGTTATCCTCAAAGACATAATTTCCAGACATTTCTAATGGGATTAACTAAATGGCCATATCAAAATTTTTATTGGAAGTGTTTACGGAAATGATAGGCTTGGAGGTGGACATTTGCCCTCTGATTACTTTCGACTAATAAAAAAGGCACTAGTCTTCTCAATTTCCAATTGAATGAGCCCTTTTTGAAGAATCTACGACAAAACTTTCTATAAAAACGTTATACGCCCCAAGGGCATAACTTACAACCGTTGTCCTCCGAGCTATGGGGGGAGGGTTGTCATCCTCAATGACATAATTTCCAGACCATTCAACTACGTTGAATAAAATGACCATATCAAAATGGTGATCGGAAATGTTTGGGGGAATGATGGACGTGGGAGGAGGGGGGTGTGATTCTCCTTCCAGTTACTTTCAATTATTAAAGGGGGCAATAGCCCTCTCAATTTCCAATCGAAAAATCCCTTTTTGAGTTTTTTACGACAACACTTTCTATAAGACATTATATGCCCCCAGGGCATAAATTACAGCCTTAGCCCTGAGGGCTGTGGAGGGGTTGTGATACTCAAACACATAATTTCCAGACCCTTCAATTACTTTCAACAAAATGGCTATATAAAAATATTGATCAGAAGTGTTTGGGGAAATGATGAGCATGGGGGGGGGGGCATTCACCCTCTGGTCGATTTTGACTATTAATAAAGGCATTAGCCCTCTCAATTCCCAATTGAATGAGTCCTTTTTTAACTTTCTACGACAACACTGGCAAAGACCTAGTTTCCAGAACTTTCAACTACGTTGAACAAAATTTCAATCTCAAAATTTTGACTGGATGTGTTTGGGTAAATGGTGGGCGTGAGCGGGGTGTTAGTGTCCATCCAATCACTTTAGACCATTAAATAGGGCACTAGCCCTTTCAATTTCCAATCGAATGAGCCCTTGGCTTGAAGTTACTGCAACAACGCTTTCTATAAAACTTTATCAGACCCCAGGGCATAACTTACAACTCTTGCGCTGAGGGCTTTAGGGGGAGTGTCATCCTTAATTTTCATTTTGATTGGGGGGAGTGTCATCCTCAATTTTGATTGGATGTGTTTGGAAAAATGGTGGGTTTGAGAGGTAGGTTAGTTGCCCTCCAATTACTTTCGACTATTAAAAAGGGCACTAGCCATTTAAATTTCCAATCGAATGAGCCCTTTTTGAAGTTTCTATCACAACGCTTTCTATAAAAACCTTATATGCCCCAAGTGTATAACTTACAACCCTTGCCCTGAGGGCTAGGGGGGAGGAGTTGTCATCCTTAAAGACCTAATTTCCAAAACTTTCAACTACCTTGAAAAAAAATGGCTATCTAAAGATTTTGATTGGATGTGTTTGGGGAAGAGATAGGCGTCAGAGGGGGACTAGTTGCCCTCCAATCAATTTTGACTATTGAAAAGGGCACCAGCTCTTTAAAAAGCCAATCGGATGAGCCCTTTTTCAAGTTTCTACGACAAAGCTTTCAATAAATCCTTATATGCCCCCAGGTCATAATTTATAACCCTTGCCCTGAAGACTGTGGGAGGAGTGTCCTGCTCGAAGATATAAGTTTCAAAGCTTTCAACTGCGTTGAAAAAAATGGTTATGTCAGAATTTTGATTAGATGTGTTTGGGGAAATGGTGGGCGTGGAAGAGGTGTTAGTTGCTTTTCAATCACTTTCGACTATTAAAAAGTGCACTAGCCATTTCCATTTCCAATCGAATGAGCCCTTTTTGAAGTTTCTGCGACAACACTTTCAATAAAAACCTTATATTCCCCTAGGGCATAACTTAAAACCCTTGCCCGGTGGGCTGTGGGGGGGGGAGGGTTGTCATCCTCAAAGACCTAGATTCCAAAACTTTCAACTAAGTTGAGCAAAATAGCTATCTCAAAATTTCGATTGGATGTGTTTGGGGAAAAGGTGGGCGTGAGAGGGGGGTTAGTTGCCCTCCAATCCCTTTTGACCATTCAAAAGGGTACTAGCCCTTTGAATTTCCAATCGAATGAGCCCTATTTGAAGTTTCTACGAGAAAGCTTTCTATAAAAACCTTATATGCCCCCAGGGCATAACTTACAACCCTTGCCCTAAGGGCTGTGGGGGAGCGTTCTCCTCAAAAATATAATTTCTATCTGGAAATCAACTACGGTGAACAAAATGGCTATCTCAAAATTTTGATTGGATGTGTTCACGGAACGGGTGAGCGTAGAAGGGGTGTTAGTTGCATTCCAATCACTTTTGACCCTTATAAAGGGCACTAGAACTCTCGATTTCCAATCAAATGAATCCCCTTTGAAGTTTTTACGACGACCCCTTCCATTTGAAGTGCCTCTGGGAAAAAAAGTAATAAATAATAAACATTGGAGCCGTATTGCTTTTACTATATGCAACGCTATAGCATTGCCTATGAAATCAAAAAACTTTAAAAAAAAAAAAAAAATTTTTAAGTAACAAATTCCATTAAACAAAAAATGAACAAAAATAGAATCAAATAATCTACTAAGCACACAACTACCACAAATCAGTATCATAATTGGTTTAATGGAGTTTTTTACTTTTTTTGAAAAACTGATTTTGTGCAAAAAGTTTTTTTGATTAATTTCTAGTTGTTTTGTATTGACATAGTCTTTTTCAGGGAGAAAGAGTGAGCCTCTTCTGAAGTTAAACAACCATCCCTTCTATAAGAACCTTAAATATTCTGTCCTAAAAACTTCAAAAAGGACTCATTCAATTGTGAATTGAGATTTTCCCCTGGGCATAACTTACAACCCTTGCCCCCTGATCTCTGGGGTTTGTTTCAACCCCAAAAGCCTTATTTTGTGCAAAAAGTTTTTTTGATTACTTTTTTTCGTTTTATATTGATATAATCTTTTTCAGGGAGAAATGCTGAACCATTTAACATGAAGTTAAATAACCATCTCTTTAGTAAAAGCCTTAAATACCCCCTGAGCATAACTTATAACCCTTGCCCCTAATCTCTGGGGTTTTTTTCAACTTAAAAAGCCTTGATATATGATATTTAGACTATTTTGAATATAATGGCGGTCTCAAAATTTATATTAGACGCATTTCGGGACAATACGACGTATGTGTAGAGGGGTGAGGGTGCTGCCCTCTGATCACTTTGACAGTTAAAAAGAGAACTAGAGCGTCTGAATACCGATCCAATGAGCTCCCTTCGAAGTTTATATGACCACACTTTCTATAAAAAACCTATATTTTCCCGGGGATAACTTATAACCCTTGCCCTGAGGGCTGGGGGAATTTTTATACTAAAAGACATAATTTCCAGTCCTTTCTGATAGGATTAATAAAATGGCCATATCAAAATTTTTATTGGAAGCGTTTGCGGAAATGATAGGCATGGAGAGGGACATTTGCCCTCTAATCACTTTCGACTAATAAAAAGAGCAGTATTTCTCTCAATTTCCAATCGAATGAGCCCTTTTTGAAGCATCTACGACAAAACTTTCTATAAGAATGTAATATGCCCAAAAGGCATAACTTACGACCCTTGTCCTCAGAGCTATGGGGAAAGGGTTGTCATCCTCAAAGAAATAATTTCCAGACCTTTCAACTACGTTGAACAAAATGGCCATATCAAAATGTTGATCGAAAAAGTTTGGGAAAATGATGGGCGTGGGGGGGGGGGGTGCGATTCTCCCTCCGATTACTTTCGATTATTAAAAAGGGAAATAGCCCTCTCAATTTCCAATTGCAATAGCCCTTTTTGAGGTTTTTACGAAAACACTTTCTATGAGACATTATATGACCCCAGGACATAAATTACAACCTTAGCCCTGAGGGCTCTGGGGGGTTGTCATACTCAAATACATAATTTCCAGACCCTTCAATTACTTTCAACAAAATGACTATATCAAAATATTGATCGGAAGTGTTTGGGGAAATGATGGGCAAGGAGGGGGGGGCATTCACCCTACGGTTGATTTTGACTATTAATAAAGGCATTAGCCCTCTCAATTCCCAATTGAATGAGTCCTTTTTGAAGTTTCTACGACAGTGCTGGCAAAAACCTAATTTCCAGAACTTTCAACTGTTTTAAACAAAATTTCGATCTCAAAATTTTGACTGGCTGTGCTTGGGCAAATGGTGAGCGTGAGAGGTGTGTTAGTGTCCCTCTAATCACTTTCGATTATTAAATAGGGCACTAGACCTTTCAATTTCCAATCGAATGAGCCCTTGGCTTGAAGCTAATACGACAACGCTTTCTATAAAACCCTATATGCCCCCAGGGCAAAACTTACAACCCTTGCACTGAGGGCTTTGGGGGAAGTGTCGTCCTCGAAGACATAATTTCCGGACTTTTGAACTACGTTGAACAAAATGGCTATCTCAAAATTTTTATTGGATGTTTTTGGATAATTGGTGGGCGTGAGAGGAAGGTTAGTTGCCCTCCAATTACTTTCGACTATTAAAAAGGGCACTAGCCATTTAAATTTCCAATCGAATGAGCGCTTTTTGAAGTTTCTATGACAACGCTTTCGATAATATGCCCCAAGGGCATAACTTACAACCCTTGCCCTGAGGGTTGGGGGGGGGAGTTTTCATCATTGAAGACCTAATTTCCGAAACATTCAACTATTTTGAACAAAAGGGCTATCTAAAAATTTGGATTGGATATGTTTGGGGAAAAGGTAGGCGTGAAAGGGGGGATAGATGTCCTCTAATCACTTTTGAATGCTAAAAAGGGCACCAGCCCTTTAAACAGCCAATCGAATGAGCCCTTTTTCAAGTTTCTACGACAAAGCTTTCAATAAATCCTTATGTGACCCCAGGGCATTATTTATAACCCTTGCCGTGAAGACTGAGTGGGGAGTGTCCTGCTCGAAGATATAATTTCCAAAACTTTCAACTGCGTTGAACGAAATGGCTGTGTCAGAATTTTCATTAGATGTGTTTGGGGAAATGGTGGGGGGCGTGGAAGGGGTGTTATTTGCTTTCCAATCACGTTCAACTATTAAAAAGTGCACTAGCCATTTCCATTTCCAATCGAATGAGCTCTTTTTGAATTTTCTGCGACAACGCTTTCTATAAAAACCTTATTTGCCCCTAGGGCATAACTTAAAACCCTTGCCCGGTGGGCTGTGGGGGGGTTATCATCCTCAAAGACCTAGATTCCAGAACTTTTAACTCCCTTGAAGAAAATTGCAATCTCAAAATTTTGATTGGCTGTGTTTGGGGAAAAGAGGGGGGGCGTGAGAGGGAGGTTAGTTGCCCTCCAATCACTTTGGACCATTGAAAAGGGCACTAGCCCTTTGAATTTCCAATCGAATGAGTCTTTTTTGAACTTTCTACGACAAAGCTTTCTATAAAAACCTTATATGCCCCCAGGGCATAACTTACAACCCTTGCCCTAAGGGCTGTGGGGGAGCGTTCTCCTCAAAAATATAATTTCTATCTGGAAATCAACTACGGTGAACAAAATGGCTATCTCAAAATTTTGATTGGATGTGTTTAGAGAAACGATGGGCGTAGAAGGGGTTTTAGTTGCCTTCCAATCCCTTTTGACCATTAAAAAGGGCACTAGAACTCTCGATTTAAAATCGAATGAGCCACCTTTGAAGTTTCTATGACGACTCCTTTCATGTGAAGTGCTTCTAGGAAAAAGAATAATAAATAATAAAACATTGGAGCCGTATGGCCTTTACTATGGGCAGCGCTATAGCGTTGCCTCTGAAATCAAAAAACTTTTTACACAAAATAAGTTTTTGTTTTTAAAGTAACGAACTCCATTAAACCAAAAATGAACAAAAATAGAATCAAATAATCTACCAAGCACACAACTACCACAAATCAGTATCAATAAATAAATGAAACGCAAAACAAACAGAAATTAAAATAAGTCAAACTCAAAACGAGCAGAAATTAATCTGAGTAGGGTTCTAAAGCCTATGTCTTCTAAAAGCCAGAATAAAATTGGTTCTTTACTGCAAAAAATTCAAATGAATTTACTGAAAAAATGTGCATTGTCAGTTTAATATACATATGCTGATATTATTCCTTAAAATATTAATTAATTTTTGAGTTCTTAAATTTATAAAAGTGAAAACATTAAAAAGAATTTTCAAACAGTTTGTGGTAACGAACTGTAAGTAAGGAGCGACCCGGCTCAATGGTAACCGAAACTCTAGAAAACTGGTTTTTGATACCAATAGATACATCAAAAGAATCAGATTTTATCAAATATATAAATTTCATGAAGTTTAACCCAACCCATCAAAAGTTACGTGCCTGAGAAAATTTGGCTGATTTTCGAAAAAAGGGTGAAAGATCCCCTAAAGGCTATAGAACCTTAATGAAAATCATACCATCATATTCATCGTATCAGAGAACCCTACTGTAGAGGTTTCAAGCTCCTATCTACAAAAATGTGGAAAGTTGCATTTTTTGCCAGAAGGACAGATCACGGATGCGTGTTTATTTGTTTTTTTGTTTTTTTGTTGTTGTTTTTTCCCAGGGGTGATCGTATTGACCCAGTGGTCCTAGAATATCGTGTGAGGATTCATTGGAACGGAAATTAAAAGTTCTAGTGCCCTTTTTAAGTGACCAAAAAAATGGAGGGCAACTAGGCCCCTCTCACGCTCATTTTTTTCCCAAAGTCACCTGATCCAAATTTTGAGATAGCCATTTTGTTCAGCATGGTTGAAAATATGATAACTATGTCCTTTAGGATGACTTAATCCCCCAAAAGTCCCCGGGGGAGGGCTGAAAGCTATGAACTTTCCCCATTGTTAACATATAGTATTGGTTATTAGGAAGTATACAGATGTTTTCAGGGGGGATTTTTTCTGGTAGTAGGGGGGTGGGTGGGTCGGGGGTTGCGTGGGAATATCTTTCCACGAAGGAAGTTTTCATGGGGGAAGGGGCATTGCTGAAGAGGGTGCCGGATTTCGAAGCATTATTTAAAAAAAAGATCAGAAATTGAATATAAAAAAAACAAGTTTTCCAACTGAAAATAAGGAGTAACATCAAAACTTAAAACGAACAGAAAATATTACGTGTATGATTGGGTTCACCCCCTAGTCAATACCTCGCTCTTTAAGCAAATTTTTTTAGTACTTTCATAAGAGCTATTTACTTTCGTAAGAGCATAAGAGCTAATTAACGGCCATTGTGATTAATGGGTCATTTTTAAAGAATTGGAACAAAATTCGAACTTTAGCTCAAAGAGCGAGGTATTGACTAGGGGGCGAGCCCCCTAATATACGTATTAAAAATATATGAATATAGAAGTTCGTTACGTAAGTTAATTCGTAAGTTACGTATATTTATTATTAATAAAAACGTTCGTAAATAAAATTAAACAAGTTTCAAGAAAGCCATTTAACCAAATAAAAGTAAAATCAATATGCAAATTTTGTTTTAATTTTCATGTACGGTGAGCCAAAATAAAAACCTACATTAATTCAAAAACGTTCAAAAATTAAATAAAAAACAAGTTTTTTTTAACTGAAAGTAAGGAACGACGTTAAAACTTAAAACGAACAGAAATTATTCTGTATATGAAAGGGCCTGTCCCCTCAAATGAACCCTCTAGGAAATGAACCCTCCAATCAAATGAACCCTCTAGGAAGTTTATACGAGCATCCCTTCCATAACAACCATATATGCCCCCAGGGGATAACTTAAAACGCTTACCCTCGGGCCCTGGGGGGCTATGTTGACACCCGAGTTTTTTGTTATCTGAACTTTGAACTAATTTTAACAAAATGTCTATCTAAAAAATTTAACTGATGCATTTAGGGTGTGTAGGAGGGGGGGGCTATTTGCCCTCCAATCTATTTTGACTCTTACAAAGTGAACAAGAACTTTCAATTTCCAATAAAATGAGCCCTCTCCGAAGTTTATACGAGCATCCCTTCCATAACAACCATATATGCCCCCAAGGCATAACTTAAAACGCTTACCCCCGGGCCCTGGGGGGCTGTGTCGACACCCGAGTTTTTTGTTATCTGAACTTTGAACTATTTTTAACAAAATGTCTATATAAAAAATTTTATTTGATGCATTTAGGGCGTGAAGGAGGGGGGGCTAGTTACATTCCGATCTATTTTGACTCTTACAAAGTGTACAAGAACTTTAGATTTTCAATCAAATGAGCCCTCTTCGAAGTTTATACGAGCATCCCTTCCATAACAATTATATAGATAAGATAAGATAACATGTATTTCAAGCCAAAATGTGGCCATGTACACAAATAACATGCAAGATTAACAAATTACAGCACTCGTCACAATAATAAAGAAAAAATAAAATAAAAATAAAATAAAATAAAAACTACTCTCTTCTTTTTGCAAAATACTCATCAAGATATCTTCCCATTAGACAAATAAATTGTGGCGACGTACTTTTCAAGGCATCAGGAAGCAGCACTCCATCATTCCCAAATAAATTTTCCCTTACCCCCAAAAGACCTCGACAACGACTCAGACAATGCTCCAAATTCTCCTCCTCTTCTTGGCAAAGAGGGCAAGCAAACCTGCCGTCCGGGACACTATTCCTTCTCTCAAAAACTTTCAATCTCGAACGAATCGGAAGGCAATTAGATCGTAGCTGCATCCAATATGTAAGGTATCTAGACGGTAAATTTAACTTAAAGTAAAATTCCTGACCATAAATTATCTTAACCTCATTATAATACCTTAAAGTTTCCGAATTCTTAATCTCCTCGCCCCATTTCTGTATCGTCTGGTCCTCCAGCACCCGCTTAATTTCCTTGTCCAACTGTAATTGTTGACTAGTTGTTCCAAGGCCATCATTCCATGCGAAAGAAAAACCTGTCTTATTCAATACCTCTTTAACTTTAAAAGGCCAAGATCTTTTCCTATTTAGCTGAAGTAACTCATCATATGCAGCCTTCAGTAACCTATCACTGGGTAACTTTACAACCCTTAGCCAAAATTTTATCATTTGGACTGTCCTATAACTTTCAAGAGACCACAGTCCAAGGTCTCCTTTAAGAAACTGGGTATGGGTCATTTTATGCAACCCATACAATCTCTTAAAATAACCTAGCTGAACGCTCTCTAACTGGGCAACTTTTAGGGGGTCTTTCCCCCTTTTTTCGAAAATCAGCCAAATTTTCTCAGGCGCGTAACTTTTGATGTGTAAGATTAAACTTGATGAAACTTATATATTTTAAATCAAAATTAAAATCTGATTCTTTTGATGTATCTATTGGTACCAAAATTCCGGTTTTTAGAGTTTCGGTTACCATTGAGCCGGGTCGCTCCTTACTTACAGTTCGTTACCACGAACTGTTTGAAAAAGTCCGGTGCAAGAGAAGAGATAGAATTGCAGCTCTAGGGAATGGCTTGGAGTAGAAAAACTGGCTTTAAAGCTTAAAATTATTTTGCAAATTGCGTGAAAAAGACATGGGAACCATAAACCTACACCAAGTACTTAAGATTGCGCAATTGGCTACGTAAAGGCAATATTAAATCACTGTAAGAACTAGTTTTTAGAGCTATATCTACAAAACGAGATATACTTCCATTATCGCGTTTAATTTACTTCGACTCACTTGAATGAATAGTTATCAGAATGAATGAATGAATATGTTTTAGATTGATTATTCCAGACAATATAGATGTAAATTATGAAAATTGGATTTGTAAAATCTTTTAAAGTTTCTGGGACCACTATGGCTGATATACTATTAAAGTGAGTTATTTTTCTGTTGCGTTTTTAGTTACATTTTAAATTATTTATCTCTTCCCGCTTTTTAAATTGACCTTAATTGACGACTCTGAAAAAAGAGGTTTTAATTACAATGCCAAGCATTACTTTTGCAAATGTAGATAAATAGTTGGCCGCCTCTACAGGGTCGTATCCAGGATTTTTTTTCGGGAGGGGTTTTACAAAAACAATTTTCTTTGGGGGGGGGGGGGGGAGGTCGTACAAAAAAAACTTTAGAAAACATATCAAAATAGTTTTTATATTCATTTTTGTACATTTTTACGAGTCGAAAAAACAATTTTGGGTGGGGGGATTTCAATCCTCTAGCCCCCTGGATACGGCCCTGCACCTCTGAACGAAACATGCCAAACGAAAAAAAGTAGTACCATTAGATTCTTTGTTAGATGTTATTTCTAAATATTATAATCGTTTTCTAACGATTCACCTCCCCCCCCCCCGTTTTTCCTGATGGCCATAGATATAGCCCTAGGAATATGTACAAAACTAAAGGAGAAGACTAAACAATGAAATTTTTACTTTGCAATATGTTGGATATTTCTTTCAATCAGATTATCACGTGTCCTTACATTGTTATCCAGTTCAAAATCAACAAATATTTTATCCACCTTCCATTGTAATTTATTGTCAGGCTAAACTGAGTTTCATCAAGTCGAGACGGTATTGGTGCATTATGTGGGGTCG
>JAQQPU010003708.1:40473-57071 GCA_029168905.1 Artemia sp. Kazakhstan ARC1039 | reverse complement strand
GTTGAAGAAGTGCATCATTAACAATCCTCTCAAGGACTTTTGAAACATCAAACGTGAGGCTGATAGGTCTATAATTTTCAGCTTTGGATCAGTCCCCGTTTATAAAGATAGGTGTGATATAGGCTAGTTCCCATTGGGAGGCGACATACTTATGATCAAGGGAATGTTGAAAAAGTATAGATAGTGCTGGGGCAATTTCACGAGCAGCTTCTTTTAGCAGACGGAGATGAATATTATCGGGACGAGCACTTTTGTTGATTTCCAGGCTTTTGAATTGTTTTTCAACTATAGAAGCAGTAACTGTAATGTGACTCATTTGCTTTTCGATGTTCTACTTTAAGTTGGGAATGGGAACATTATCAGGTTTATTTGTGAAGACTGATGTAAATTGTTCAATTAGAAAGTCAGCTATATTTTGGGTGCCAATGACTTCGTTTCCGTCACTTGTTGTTAAGCGTTTTATGGATCTCCGGTTGTGATCTCAGCTTGATACATAAATCCAGAATTTTTAGAGTTGAACTTACTTTGGTTGGCGGGTCTTGTCTTAAAATTACGGTACAGTTGTTTGGTTAGATTCCTTAACTTATTTTAAGCTTTGACATATTTTTCATGATTGCCTGGCTCATCCTTTTTTCTCCAATGGCGTTTCTTTAAGTTTCTTTGTCGTCTTATGCCAGCTGTCATGTATGGTAAGGTTTCTGGAATGGGGATTAGACTTTCTATTATGTTCTGTTGCCGAGTTTCCATGAGTAGAGCCCAGAATTTTTACCACTGCTCGTTGATCCCATCCTCAAGGGTCAACTCCTAGTTAATTTGCCTCAATGTGACCTTAATCGCCTCGTAGTCGGTAAACTTCTTTTTTTATGTCTTTTTCTTGCTTTGTGTCTATGGGTAACTAATTCAATGGTGAAGTGGTCACTTTTACCAATAGGTGGGGGATAATTTATCCTTTGCATCAGTTCACTATTATTAACAAAAACTAAGTCAAATAATGTTGGTTGCTGGTGGTGGTAAAAACGTGTGGGTTGGTTGATTGCTTGGAAAGCGGAGCGATCATGAATACAATAAATAAAGGTACTGATGGTGGATGAACAACAAGTAACTGGATTATATGGAAAACTTTCCTTCCACAAAGTATTAGGAGACTTGAAGTCACCTCCTATTAGAAAATCACCTTTGAAATTTTCTTTGGCTTTGCGGAACATTTTTGAGAGCGCATACTCGGTATCGATAGAGGAGGGCGGTGAGGGACTACGGTATACACATTCAATCCTGGTTTGGCGTAGGTCTTGGCCTTGGTCTGTGATATCAAACCAAGTGGTCTCTACAGATGGTGAGCTAGATTCATCACTTTCGACTATTAAAAAGGGCACTAGCCCTTTGAATTTCCAATCGAATGAGCCTTTTTTGAAGTTTCTACGACAACGCCTTCTATAAAAACCTTATATGCCCTCAGGGCATAACTTAAAACCCTTGCCCCGTGGGTTGTGGGGGAGTGTCCTGCTCAAAAAGATATTTTCTATCTGGAAATCAACTACGCTGAACAAAATGGCTATCTCAAAATTTTGATTGGACGTATTTGGGGGGATGGGCGTGGGGGGAGGGCTAGTTGCCCTCCAATCACTTTCGACTATTAGAAAGGGCACTAGCCACTCCAATTTCCAATCGAATGAGCCCTTTTTGAAGTTTCTACGACGACTCCTTCGATACGAAGTGCCCGGGTATGGAGAAAAAAAAAACAACAACAACAAAAAACCCACACATTGTGCCCACATCGTTCTTTTGGCTTAATAGAGCTCTTATACTTTTTTTTTTTTAAACTTGTTTTGTAAAACAAGTTTTTTAAACTAATTTCTGCTCGTTTTTTATTGCCATAGTCTTTTTCATAGAATTAAGATTTCATAGAATTAAGTAAAGAGTAATGTGAGCAGAATGTATTTTTTTTTAGACCCGGGCACTTCGTATAGAAGAAGTTGTCATAGAAACCTCAAAAAGAGCTCATTCGATTGGAAATTCAGTTAGTTCCCTTTTTAATAATAAAAATTATTGGAGGACTACCAACCACCCCCACGCCAATCATTCCCCAAACACATCCAATAAATTATGAGATAGCCATTTTGTTCAGCTTAGTTAAAAAAGGTCGGGAAATTATGTCTTTAGACATGACACCCCCCCCCCCTGACAGAGCCTTCAGGGAAAGAGTTGTAAGCTATGCTCTGGGGGCATATAAGGTTTTTATAAAAAATAGTGGTCTTATAAACCTCGGAGGGAGCTCATTGGATTGGTAATTAGAATTTCTAAGGCCATTTTTAACAGTCGAAAGTGATTGGAGGGCAACAATCCTCTCCGCCACACCATAATTTCCCAAAAATCAAAATTTTGAGATGGCCGTTTTATTCAACGTATTTTAAAGGCCCAAAAATTATTCCTTTGAGGGTGACAACCCTCATAGCCCTTAGGCCAAGGGTTATAAGTCACGCCCTGTGGGCATATAGTTTCTATAGAAAGGGTGGTCGTATAAATTTCTGAGGGGGCTCAGTGGATTTGTAATCAGAAGCTATAGTGCTCTTTATAAGAGTCAAAGTGATCGAAGGACAGATACCCCCCCCACACACACACATACACACGTCGTATTTTCCTGAAATGCATCTGATAGAAATTTTACGATCGTCATTTGTTGTCTTAGAAACTTCAAAAAGGACTCATTCGACTGGAAATTAAAAGGGCTAGTGCCTTCTTTAATAGTCCAAAGTGATTGAAGGGCAACCAGCCCTCCCCCCACGCCCATCATTACCCCAAACACTTCCAATCCAAATTTTGGGATAGCTATTTTGTTTGACGTAGTCTAAAGGTCTGGATATTATGTCTTTGAGCATGAGAACCCCCCACAGCCCTCAGGACAAGGGTTGTAAGTTATACTCCTAGGGCATATACGGTTTTTATGGAAAGGGTGGTCGTATAAACTTCGGAAGGGTCTCATTGGATGTGAAATAGGAAGTTTAACTGCCCTTTTTAAGAGTCAAAATGATCAGAGGGTAGCTACCCCCTCGTCACATCATATTTTCCCCTAATGCATTCAATAGAAATTTTGAGGTAGCCATTGGTTCAAAAACTGTCCAAAGATCAAATAGCACGGCTTTTGTGGTGGATAACCCCCCCCCCCCAGAGTCCTGGAGTAAGGGTTGAAAGTTATGCCTGGGGGCATGTAAGGTTTTATGGAAGGGGTGGTCTTGTGAACTTTAGAGGAGGCTCATTTGATTGAAAATGTATAGCTCTAGTTCCCTTTTAAGAGTCAAACGTGATTGAGGGAAAATATCCCCCCACCCCTCCCTGGCATCCTCTTTTGCCCAAACACATTCGATCGAAATTCTGAGATAGCCATTTTGTAACCAATAGTCCAAAGAGCATATAGCAATGTCTTCAGTAATCAAATATAAGGGCATTCAGGTGAGCCTTTCAGAGAATATTGAGGGTAGTGTGCAATTAAATCAGAACACGTTACGTGTATACGGATTGCCAAAAGGGTGTAGCTCATGAATGACTGGATATATAATAATATGGAACTTTCAGGAGATCAAATGAAAAAAAAAACAAGTTTTTTCAACTGAAAGTAAGGAGCAACGTTAAAACTTAAAACGAAGAGAAATTATTACGTATATGAGGGGGTTTCGCCTCTCGTCAACACCACGCTCTTTACGGTAAAGTTTGAATTTTGTTCAATTCTTCAAGAATGATCCCTGAATCACAAATGCCTTTTAATTAGAATAAATAGCTCTTTTGAAAGTACTAAAAAACTTAAGCGTAAAGAGCGAGGTATTGAAGAGGGGGTAAACCCCCTCATATACGTAATTATTTCTGTTCATTTTAAATTTAATTTCTGATCGTTTTTTAAATAATGCTGGGAAATCCGGCGCCCGCTTTATGGAAAATTCTCTTCCCCCATGAAAAGATCCTCCCACGTAACTAAAAGAGCCTTGTCAAAAGAGCATATCTCAAGAATTGATTTGGGTATTAAGGTAGAACTTTCAGAGAATGCTAAAATGGGAAAATCCACTCACCAAAAGGGAATATGCGCACCCAACTTCTAATATTTATATCATTGCTACATTTACTACTACTTCTATTGCAACTACTTTTAAAGGCAATATGTTAATACTACTGCTGCTACTAGTACTACCACTGTTACTATTAATACTACCTACTACTACTGTGACTACTATTACAACAATGCCTAAGCGTATGAAGGTGAAATTTTCAAGGAATTGGGGGGGGGGGGGATCACGACACCCCGTCTGTATGCAGGTTGTCAAAAGAGCGTAGCAGCAATATCTTAGGAATAGTTTGGCGTGTAAAATAGAAACTAACAAAGCTTGTTGTGGGGGATGTTGAACTAACGAAGAGAAAATATTTGCATCCTAATGCTACTGCTTCTACTCAGACAACTACTACTACTCCTATTGTTGCTACTTCTGCTACTACTACTGCCACTAAAACTAAGGCTACTACTATTACTAAAACTAAGGCTTCTACTACTACTACTGCTACTACTTATTAAAACTAAGGGTATTAAGGCAAAAAATTTGGGAAATATTAAAACTGTATCGAAATAAATCTAAAAACACTATGTCCGCTCAGGTTGTTGAGAGGACACATCAGAAATGCTTCAGGCACAGCTGATGGTTAAGTTTAAACTTTCAAAGGTGTTATGCGCATGCACATACTGCTACTACGCAAGCTAGTAGCAAGGCATGGGGGTTGTTTGCCCTATTCATGTTAATTATTGCTCGTTTTGAGTTTGACTCGGGTTATTTATTGTAATTTCTGTTCGTTTTGGGTTATTTATTGATAGTGATTTGTGGTAGTTTTACGCTTGGAAGATTATTTGTCTTTATTTCTGCTCATTTTTGGTTTAATGGAACTCATTACTTTTCTTTTGAAAAACTTGTTTTGTGCAAAGTTTTAAAAATGAATTGTTAAAAAAGCCAAGAGTAATAGGGAAGAAGTTAAGATACGATTCAAACACATGACTTTAGAGGTATATTGCAACCCATCTTCTCTGCAAACTAATGCACTTCTACCTCCAAATGCAAGTGATGAGAGCGAATTTATGATTTCCAATGCTATGAGCTGCGACTCACTTGCATTACTCCCATCTCTTTCAGCACCACCCAGTAAATCTGTGAAATGGCTATCCGTAATGATTCTCCTTATTCGTGGACCTGCAAAAACACCTTCCTTAAGTTTCACATTCCTTAAATCAAGGAGCTTGTTGAGCAGCAAAGGCGATATCTCGGAATTGTAGTCTAGTAGCGTCATTCATTTATTCAGGAGGCACAGCTTAATAGGATAACTATGCGGCACTTAACCAACCACCCACAAGGTTCCTGGCTACATTTTATACCTGACGGCCAAGTCCTTTCATATATAGTAGTACCTCGTATTTTTGCTGTGCCACTTGCAGACGAAAAAGCATTTGGTGTAAGCTGTCAGGACCCACAAGAAAATAGTGACAAATAATATGGTTTTCTCTATATGCAGAAACCAATATATACACCTGTGTGCTCGGGATAGTGTACTTTTCCAAATAGTAGCGACCCTGCGTAAGTCTCTATCAGACTGGGATAAAAATAGAACCGGTAATGATTCATACCTGTTTCTCTATGCGTAATAGTACTGCCTTCTAACTATTCTCCGATTTATCAAAATCAGTCGTCATCCTTTAACAAACTGTTCTCCCCCCCCCCCTCTAAAAAGAAGTTGACATAGTAAGACTTCGGACGCGCCTATGCAGTAGGGAATGACGTACTTGGTTGAAGAATGGCATACGTTCTTTACATTGGAGCCAAAAATACAGTTGCTGTGACCAGTTCAAGTACGTGAACGTCTTGCAGATGTAAAGAAAGCAGTTGAGAAAAGGCCTTAGTTACTCTCAGGTACAGTAGGATGCCGAAAATATCTATACTGTTAAAAAAAATAAATACCTTTTCAAGGTATGTCCTGTCATAGCTTTTACAGGCCGAAAACCGGCGACGCCCGACCTTTGGTAAGCAAAAATCATAATAGTTCAATAATAAAGCCTAGTACGACGCAACAGTGGAAAAAAACGAGACCGTATTCCACGCAGATATCTTGAAAACTTGCGGTGATAGAACATGAGACTTTTCAGGTTAGAAATCACTTGAATTGAAGCTGGAAAAGTTCCTCTTTCTTTAACAGAAGCTTAAATTGCACAAAACTTTGCCAAAAACACGGGTTATTCCAGATGAATTAGTTTATCCAACGCAAATCAAAGCAACAGCTTACCTTTGATGTTGTTCGAGCATATGAAAATCCAATAGCATCGAACCGTAATGGCGTCAACAGTGTGGCTAACTCAACACTAAGCTCATAATATAACTTCATGTAATTTTTCGACTCCTTGTGCTAATTTATTACATAAGAAAGTTTCTGACAATGTAAAAAAATCTTAAATGTTTCATTTCAATCATATTAGATATCGGCTGAAGTTTTTCCAGCGTATTAAATAAAGTTATTGAAGTTTTATCCTTGGGTGAAACAGTTGAAGTTGATGATAAATCTTTCGGACTTTAGCTCAGAATGCTAAAGTCCGAGATCGGAAAGCACTCCAAATTGCCCAAAAGAGACATGCTAGAATTTTATTTATCTTATGATTCTATCTTAAATAACTAATTGTGCTTGATTAAGAACAGCAATTATTTTCATCATTGAAACTAAAAACGGGCGTTTTTTTATAACAGGCTTCACGGCTCCATCACATATGATGATTTACCGATAGCCCGGATAATTACCTCATTTTCTAACACTGAGGTATTTGTTATACCTTCTCTTGAACACGTCAAGGGAAGGATTTTCCGGGATGACCTCTGCCGGCAATCCATTCCATGTGGCAACCGATCGCCGGGCGAAACTCGTTTTGAGATATTCTTGGCGGGGAGTACCCTGTTCAAGATAGTCCTGACGGGCTGTAGTTCGGCGAGTTGATCGCAAGAACTTTGCTCTATCAGGAACGAGCTTGGATAGCTCCTCTGAAGGAGGGTTATACAAGTACTTTATAAAAGTAGAAAACCGACATGGACACTACATCGACGTTAACTTAAAGTACCTTAAATCTGCACTTGCTAGTGATAAGACGAATCCTGTTTTGGCCACCATCAATGATTGTAAATTAGCTGGTCATCCGTGACCACTATGATTTGTTGAGTCTCTCCTTGATTTTTGACTATTCTTTAAAGTTTTTGATAGCATTTATGACTACCGTATAAAATTAGATTTACTAAACACGGTGATTTAGTGAAACTAACATTATACCCATTTTACGACAGATTGGGTTATACTTCCCATAATGCGTTGACAGTTTTATCCTTGCTGTAATCCTCATTCTAAGCCACTAAAGTCTATACCGATCCCTAATTCATTTTCTTTCCGTTCACATCGATTGTTATTGTCGTAAGCTCCATGTCGGATTTTCTCTCAATTTTTATTTTGGTTACAAACCAGACTATTTTGTGACTGTTTGTTTCTAGGTTTTCTTTTCTTTTTTCTTTCTTTTTTACATATCGACATAAATGGTGGTGGCGGACTTTGAAACTAAAAAACAAGCACAATAAAACACTAACAGCTTATTAATAGTACCCGGGAATATATAAAACTCTTCATTTTCTTTATTCGTTCGTTTATGAGTTAAACATTTAAATTTAATGCAGAAGCATCAGTTCCAAAGTCCGCCAACAGTTTTTTTTCTTCAAATTTTGTTAATTTTTTTCTGCGCTTTATGATCATAATATTCATCATTTTGAATAGAGAACTGAAATGAGTGACAAATTCTAAGAACTACAAATCTTGATCATCAAAACTGCACAACATCCTCCGATTTTAGTTTTTTTTTTTTTTTTTTTTTTTTTTTTTTTTTTTTTTTTTTTTTTTTCTACCGCTGACTGAAAAAAAAATTCAAACCCATTCAAGCCTTTAGACTTGATTTCGTGATGAACTTAAGTCTTAATTCGGGATGAACTTCTGTTGAATGAACTACATCATCCCAAAAACAAAGAAAATGCTTCGTTTCTTAAAAAAAAGGCGTAAGTTACGATTTTTTTTTATTTTACACTAAGAACCACTTTAATAAACTTCAAAAGATTTAATACAACAAAAACAAAATAAAGAATTCTTTCTACATGCTCAACAACCATCTGACTTGGAGTGATACACAATTGACCAAGTGATGAGCATATTCAAAGCTCACCCCAGATACATCGGATAGTCAGCAAACTTTAGTAATGTTCCTTATAAGTAAAACGTTCAGAAAAAAAATTAATCTTATTCCAAGTTTAAGAAAAAATCAAGGAGACAAAAAAAGCATAGGCAGAGATAAGGTCAAATAGGCTAGTTTCAACACTGGGTCACTCGTTTAACGGTCAATTACTATGTTTGCTCTCAGTTGGTTCTTAGTATTAAATGACGAGCGAGAAGGCGAACTTCAAAAGGCTCGTCACTCATTGGTTGAGCAGCAGCGCGGAGCAAGAGAGCAATATAATTACACAAAACAAACAATTATTAGTGCAAAAATCCACAGAGAAAAATTTAACCACACCCATATTCATTCACTATACCTATTGGGGCTATATAACACCCCTGCACTTAAAAAAACATAGCATAATAAACAGAAATAGAACACAACGAAATGAAGGGATCAAGTACTTACTGAGCAAAGTTAATATTCAACAAAATATCTGCTAAGACTAGACCAAACATTGCATTAGTTTACCTTGTCAAATTTCCCTTGTATAACCAACTTTAGAATGAACTATTTAAACTTTGACAGTCTCTCTGCACAAAGCTTTCTGGTGTGTATAGAGAATATACTGAACGGTTTTCAGAAAAATTAGTGGAAAATAAACACTTTAAGCGTGTTTGAGTTTAAAATTTTTACTAGTATTTACAACTTGACAAATCGTTGAAAAACCTCAAAGATTTTGCAAATCAAAAGTTTCAAATCATTACTATTTTTTCCTTCTTTTTGAATTGATTCCTCAATTACAATCAACTTGCGTCTTTCTATAACTTTGTACTTTGTTCTTGCAGTATGAAAACCTGCTTTTTTGTTATGCTATATGAGCTTGTATGCTTAAAGAAATAAAAAGTAAGCAATTTTAAAAAATTCAAAGTATTTTCTAACCAACTTACTGTAGTGAAATTTCAAACAACAAAGAAAGAAAAACGCAGTTTTCTTTCACATAAGTTTCCTAAGAATATCCACCAATGGCATTTCATACATTATTTTTACACTTCAAGAAAAATATACACTTCACTTCCTATCAAGTATAGCAAAGCTCAACTCACAAGATTTTGCAAAAAAAAAGAAAAAAAAAGAAAAAAAAAGAAAAAAAAGACAGCAACCAAACTTTTTCCCCAAAATACTTATCTTGTCCTATGTTTTCACACTAATTTCTAAACTCTCCTAAAAAGAGCAATCAATTTACAGAGTAAAATCATTAAGCCATTCGGAACATTTATCAGTACGCAGCCTGTTATAGAACACCGTTTTACGAGTACTATGCAAAGGTCTACAACCCCACAAACAACTCTGGCCTTTAAAATATTTATCTACGTTAATTAGCTTTCCAAAACCCAATCATTTGAATTCTCATCTAAGTCGTATTTATATTACGGTATTCATCAATAGGAAACAGCTTCAGCGTAGTATGGTTTTGTGTGTATTAAATAATTTTACATTAATGACAGTTTTTTGAGAGATGATAAAGTATTAAAACTAGGGAGTTGTTAAGTTGTCAAGGTATAGCAACTAAAAAGTCTCGCACTAGCTTCACTAACATATAGAAAAATTGCAAAGTAAACAGCAAGGGTTTTAACAGCAAAGAAAAGTTGCAATAACTTTATAAAAAATGCAATATATAACAATTTATTTTTGGCAAGAGTGTTTTACACTTAATATGGTTTAGTGTTTCTTTGAAAGATGAAAGGACTGACCTTCAACCCCTTCTCAGGCTCATCCAGTCCAACCTTATCTAAAATACCATTCAACTTCTCCAATACCTAGTGTTGTCCTTCCCATTGCATCTCCAAATTACCTTTATTTTCTGTTAAGAGGGCAGAAATCTCTTTCTCCCCCTTAAGATTCAGCTGCGGGCTGACAAAAATGGATCCCGAAAAACGGCCTTGTCTGCCAGCGCATACTGAATGTTTACAGAGCTCTCTTTGAGGGTAGACGAGCATAAGTCTGGCAACTGAATTTTGCTCATATGAACTTTTCGTACACTGCTTTGTTAATTAATAGACAATTACTTCTTTGGAAAAATCTATTAGTGATAAAGTACAGTAAAATCAGATTGACAAATCTGTATAAACAGAACTTATTGTGAAGAAACAATTGGCAAATGAGGCATCATCGATTAACGAAGAGGGAATTAGTGTTGACCATTACAATATACGTAGATGGATATAGATGGATAAGAAAATATGGATATTCTTGATATATAATCTTAGAAGTGGGGTCTCACGTCTCTTCTTTTTACAGGTCTAAGAATTAAAAAAAAAAAATTGATGAAGATCATTGGCAAAGACGGGCTTAAATATATGCTGCTAGAGTCACACTCTATCTCGAGCCTCAAGAATGGGTTGATCTGAGTTATTACGGGTAGTAATAGGTAGTACTGAAAATACGTTGCAATTAAACTCGCAACAGTCTAGTTTCAAGATAATTTTTTATTCGATTGCTCGTCACCATTTAATGTGATCACGTAGTTTTATACGTTTAGGCATTCACTAATTTTCAGAATTCATTTTTTTACTGATTAACATTTTCGTGGTAATAAAAAGCACAGTAGAAGACAAGAAAAACAGAAAAAAACCCACAAAAAAAGCAAATTGAACCAGACTATTTTCCCAGTTTATAGCCCTGAAGGTTTATAGCGTAGCCAACAATTTTAAAAGGAGTAATACCGTGTATTTCAGACTAAAGACTAGAATAATAATAGTAAACATAAATAAGAAAGATTACAATTTGCGATTTATAAGGAGGATGAGCTTTCCCAACCTGTGCTTATGCGTGGTGGCACTGAGAAAACTGTTACAGCGAAATTTTTCTCCTGGTAGAAATTGTTTGTTTTTGTAAACTGAAATATTATTTGAATTGCATAAGATCTCCAAGTTAGCACCCAACTTCTTTCATCTAAGACAAGAACGTACATGAAAACGGGGCTATTGCAAAAAAAAAAAAAAAAAAAAAAAAAAAAAAAAAAAAAAATCAGAACCACTCTTCACACACTGATCTAACATCCCGAATATTAAATACAGTAAGGCATAAAGCTTAGACAAAAGAACCAAAAAAACTTCACAGTAAGATATACACAAATTCAGTAAAAAAGTACTTGGTTAAGAAAGGTAATTTGACAATTTTGAATTCAAACCTAGCTAATAAAAACATGAAAAAGGGAATCGGTAAAAACTGTCATAGCTCGCAGCGCAAAAGCAAGTTCATACAAATACTATTAGAGAGATAGAGAAAGACAGAAAAGAGAGCTGAACTTTCTAGAGAACGTAATGTATTTCAATACTAAGCAAAAATATTCCTAAAATTGACGATAACAGTCCGTATGGCTGGTTTCAACATTTTTCTTTGCACTTTCCTTTTTTTGTTTGGCTTTTTATTTTATTCACTGCAAAGCTAAAAAAGGGATGAACCAGGAAAGAGAATAGGAGCAAACCAGGGATCACGTGACCAGGTTAACAGCTCAGCTGATTGTGCAGAAATAAATATTAAGAATGCGAATTGTTCGCTGGACCTTTGGACACGTGATTATTCTTTTCGTCACTATTACTGGAAGAATATATAGCCACGGGCGGAGGAGCATCTTTTCTGGGTGGCATACGCTCATTCATCGCATCAAGTCCCTTGGCTTCTTCAAAGGATGTAATCTTGTGATTTGGACTGAATCCTTGTAAAGCTAAAAAAAAGAAAAAAAAATTAAGATGAATATCTTTTGACAACAAGTAGACTTTTCCTATGTAGTGATACAGAAGGCGATTATCATGAGAGAAGAGCATAATCACCAAAATAGCCTATCCATTCAGTTTTTCCACTGAATGACACGTTTTCCACTGACATGTAGGTACATGTCAAGGAACTCCAAGTTATAATAAACCTAATAGATCTCAATTTGTAGCGACAAAGGGAAACCGACATACAAATATGAAAACTTGCCGTCGTAACTCAGTGGCGGAATGCCCGCCTAGTGTGCTACAGACCATGGGCTTGAGTCCCACCAATGACATATTTTTTTATGAGGAACAACTTTAAGTACACTATGTAATAGTTTTGTTCAAACAAAATTTTCTCCTATTTCTAATTCAGTTTTTTTTTTTTACGTAGAATTAGAATAAGTAATCATAATTCTTGCCTTAACTTGGAAACTGCATATAACTGTTCAACATTTTCTTTTTTTAGTGAAATTTGACTGTTTTGTAAAAAATAGAAGTTAAAATCGATAGGGATTTTTTTTGCGCAGTGTTGTATGCTGAATTCGAATTAGAGTGTGACCTGAGCGTGAAAGATGATCATGGGTTATTTCATTTAAATTATCTTGGCGTCAATTCTTTTTTTTTGAAGGTTCTCCTGCTATCAGAAACTTTGCTTAATGACAGTAACACTGGTCTCCTGGATATTTACTTATTTATTTTATTGAATACCCGTCATTCAAATAACATGATAAGACAAAGTAGAAAAAAAAAGAAAAAAAAGAACAAGAAACCAATTACTACACTAACTCATGTCACAGATATGATATTTAACGACAAAATTAAACATGAAGTAGATACAAATTTAAATATTAATGGACATGACACAGACATACAAAAGTACTAGGCATTATTGAATTAGAGCATGATATCAATCATTCTGTGAAGAATTGAGTTTGATTATGCTTGGCAATTGATCTAGAAATTGCAAGATTAGGGTCAGCGAGCTTAAATTTTCTGATCAATGGAGAATTTCGATGCCAAAGTGTAATCGAAGCAAATATTTAGCGAACTGAAAGAAAATGGACCGGACTTTCAGGCAATCAGCTCAAGTCTAGTAAACAGCTTCCAAAATGGAGCAATATACAAGATGCGAGGGAGGGCTAAGGCGTTGAAAATGCTAGCTAATAGTAGGTGGTTGAATCAAAATTTTGCTGCAACGACTGATGCATAAGAAGCAAATATACGTCGTGTGAGATGGTCTGGTCTAGGAGCAGGGATCTACTGTGGCAAACCAAGGAACCAATGTGAAGACTTAGATAAACGAGGTGGTATCACCAAGCGCTATAAATGACGTTTCAAGTTAAAAAGCACTATTTCTAAATTATCAGAACTGAACCGACAGCTAAGTTTAAGATACTTTTGTTGAAGTGTTGCAAATATCTCATTCATTCTTTGAAGGGTACAGCTGAAATATAAAATATCATCTGCATAACAAACTAGAGACAAATTCAATGAAGATTCAATGAGTGGGGGGGGGGGGCATTGGTATTGATCATCCAACACACAACTATTGGAAAGATTAGGAGAAAAAACTGCTCCTTGACGTGCACCTTTCAAGACAAGAATGAGTTTCTTATGTGGAATAGGGGACATATTTTTATCCGGAGGCAGACATTCTCCTGAGCATTCGGCCTCAATTAGTGCATTGGCTACAACTGTGAGGGCATCAGCTCAACCTATTCCCCACTTGAATCCAAACTGGTGCGGTGGAGCGTAACATACTTATTCAAGGTCGATCGGAAAAGAATCTCCGAGACTTTGCAAAAGGAAGTCGCAATCGTAAAATGTCGAAATGATGAACATTCTGGGTTCGGTTTTCCTCTTCTGAGAATAGGAATAAGGTCTCCAATGAAAAAAGAAGAGGGTACAATTCGCTGTGTAAAATAATGTGGTCAATACCATTGGATGATCTAGGCTTAAAATGCCAGATGACATCTTCAATTGATGCTGCACTAACAATGAACTCTATTGGGACTGGTAACAAAGAAATTATTTAACTCAGTTTCATAAAAGAGTTCAAGGTTCTGATCAGAAGCAGCAAACTCGGATCCATAGAAGGCATACTATTCCTCATCGGGAATGTCAGCCGCAGAAACAGATGAGGGGGACCTCTCTTTGCGAGAGATATTTCTAAAAAGAAAATTTTGTCATCTTTAGCACGTGCCTAATGGGCGTTTAATACGTTTCTACGATGAAGAGTAAGAGCCTTAGAAAAATTCCTCTTTGTATAGAGACGAATAAGATTCACAACACCACGAATAATATTCTTCCAAAGCTTAAACCAAAATTTTTCTTCGAGGCAGGAAGCAACGAGATCAGGACTCGAAGACCAGCCTGGAATGATGCCCTTACGGATTTTCCAAAGGGGAACAGCTTGATTTTGAGAAAAACGAAAAGCATGGCTGATTTCGACTACATTCATATCCATGCTAAGTCTCACGTCACGTTTTGGCAATTTGGTTCACCTGGCAAATTGCATTAAGAAATTCAGCAAAGAAAACTGATTTTCTTCAAACTAGTAGATAACTGTCCCCCATGCAGATCTTTTCCTGACTTTCTAATGTCTTTTCATGATAAATGTGAAAAGTTACCTCTTGCTTGAGGGCCTGTCGTTATTGCGGGCCATTCCAGTATCGCTATATCAAATCAAAAATAAATCTGCAGTAGCTTCTTTTTTAAATATTTGCGTTTCGTGTTGTCTGTGCCTTTATAAATTCTAGATTGTTAGAGTAGTCATTTTTTATTAGGATATGTGAATTTAAAAAAAAAAAAACGAATTTTTCAGCAATATTCAATTTAGGTTTCAGAAGAAAAGGACGACAGTGAAATTATTAATTTATCTGAATGTTTACTATTATTAACAATGGTCTGAATAAAGACTATAAAATGGGCGCAATTTTTATTTATTTTATGAAGGTATTGGATGTGACTTAGCCAAGATCTTCTAATAATGAAGTTTATTTTTCGCTAAGCTTAATAACTTAGCTTAAAATATAAACAAATAAAAACTTAAAATTTTTCGCCAAATCTTTAAATATCTACCCTTGTATTATAGGGATAATAAAGAAATATACCATTATATCCAGAGCTACATCTGCAAGGGTTTTATCGTCGATGAAAGCATGTCTTTCTTGGAACTTTTCGGGAAGCTTAGTTCAGATTTATCGAGAAATCAAGGAATTTCGAAAAAACTAAAATATTTGTTGCCTTAGAGTTTCCTAAAAACCTGGTATTTCTCACTTGTCCTTTATATCCTTTATTGTTGTAGTACTAAGACGGGTCGTTTTAAACCAGTAAATACCAATTAAACAAATAAAACATGCCAAAATAATACAAGTCGTTTTCTTAGCTGTGTATATGCACGTGAATCAGTTAGAGATAAATATAAGTATTTAGAACATTGCCCGCTTCTGGTTTGTACCGTTTTTACAGATCTCTTTCTGGAGATCGGTGTATTTGTGTTATACGTTTGGCCCGTTTCTCTGACTAAATTGAAACGAGATTTTTTTTTCATTCTCATTTTCACGTGGTATTTATAATTTTTGTGTACATGGATTGGAGTCGACTCGTTTTGACTTCTCTTTAATTTATAGGTTGTACACCATGGAACACGCATGATGTTTATTATACAAACAACTACATTTCCTTAACCTGCTTCATTAAACCTAACTTTTCTTATTTTGTTTTTATTACTTTTTTACGGTCTTCATTATTTTTATTTATCTTTTCGTTTCCTATCATTATTTATAATAGATGGTGGAAAGTTCTCTCTAAAATCTATTTTATTACTTTTTATGTAGTCATGGACTTCTCGGATACACATAGGACTACGCAGGACCTATTGTATTTGTTTGTCGCAACTCCTTTTGTTAATACAAATTTAATTTGAATAATTTGAATTCAAAGGTTTTCATCAGCTCCAACAATTTTTACTGAAACCAGTACGTATAAACCATGGATGCAAATTTTTTTTTTTTACATTCTATACACAAAACTGCGCTAGCAAATTTTTCTAAAATCATATCCTGAAATCCAAAGCAAAAGAAAAGTCTATTCAATTTGGCAAATTGCTTCGACGAATTGGCTCCAACCCAATTTAAAAACAGAGCTTAAATGTCTAATGAAAATCAAATCAATGGTATGTTATCAAACAGCAACAAAAACAGTTGAGAAAATTTCTTATTGCAAGAAAATTCCTGAATTTATTTTAGAATCTATACGGAACTGTTTGTTCCTTTGGATAAGGCTTGTAATACCTTCTCTAATCTTTACCAAAAATATTACTAAGCTATCATTAAAATAACCAATCGCAATACAAAAAATTGAAATTGACGGTCAAACTTTGACCAGCAATAAACAATATAGTACAATTAAAAACATACAAAATAGCATATGAAATAAATTCCATGCATAAATAATGATTATAAAACATGTACAAAAACATAAAAGCGCTCGTATATATATAAAAATATTTATATATATAAAGAATATATATCATTTGCTACTTAAAACGTTTTCCACCGTACTATATTGTTTATTGCTGG
>JAQQPU010003708.1:24502-40073 GCA_029168905.1 Artemia sp. Kazakhstan ARC1039 | reverse complement strand
AAAAAAAAGCCACTGATCTTGATAAAAATCGCACCGTAATAAAAAGGAAGATTTGTAACAATTAATACATTAAAAGAATCAACATTTTATTCTAATCCCAAATTACCGATCGAAAGCTAAGCACTTTTTCAAAAACATCCCTAAAAAGGAGTAAATTCCTTTGGCAACTTTTCAAATCAGCAGGCACAGCGCCAAATCCAGTTCACTTGACCTCGAAAGTGTAACGAAGAAAACTCCCCGAAGGCAAGGATACTCGCGTGCAGTGATTGCGATCCCTCTTCTACTTGCTAATTCGAGAATATATAAAATTTAAAATCAACACAAAAGAGCATTACCGTGCTAAATTCAATAACTGGAACATCTAAATCTAGTAAAACAGAACTGAGGATGCACCTCTACAATGAAATTCTTGGGTGGCGCTTAAAGTCTGAATAAATATTGTTTAACTATAGCCTGATGTTCACACACACAGGGACATTACAGAAAACGCAATGCATTGCGTATTCCGCACCGCATCGCCAAATCCGTGAAACCGCTGACTCTGTTCATCCTAGCTATTTTATTATGGTATATTTCAAATTTAAAAGGATCTTTGCAGTTGGTCACTTTTCCTGCATCTCAGTCGCTAAATTCACTTTTTTTTAACGAGTTTGTCCTGTGTGACCCTTGACATAGGAGATTGCACCTTGCCCATGACTGTGGTCGCGCTACAATTAATAGTCTAGACCTTCATAGCCAAGGCTGGGCATTACAGCAAAATTGCCGAATCAACAGTTGCATTTGTCAAAAAAGGGTGGGAGCACAGAATGGTAAAACAGATATCTCCCCCCTTCCTTTTAGTAGATTGTGAACTTTGGTCATACTTTGGTGCTTAGCTTGCAGTCCAGTGCACTGTTCACAACATCCTGTCTGGCAAATTCGTCTCTCTCGAGATCTTCTCCCAATCCTTCTGAATTAAATTGGATCTTTTATGCTCAGGATGACTTTTGTCATATTATTATTTGATGAAATTTAACAGCTGAAATCAACCTTTCAATTACTTCCATGTTCTTTTCTTCCGCGATCCGCAAGAGTTTTAATTTTTGCGTTGGATTTTTTCACCGCATGAGTCTTGCGGAAAACCGCAAGGATGAGCGACAACAGACGCATGCGTTCCTCCGCAAAAGCAATCCGCAGCGGTTTTCCACAGATCCGTGCTCTGTGTGAATATAAGTTAAAGCTCTTGGCTACGTCAGAAGAAGAAATTTCAGTATGTAATATTTGAGACGTATCTATTGTAGCGACTTGACAAACTGGTTCTGGGCTAAGTACTGAAATATCATAGTTACACATAAACTCAAGTTTAGAAATGCCTTATAAATTAAATCCTAAATGATGGCCATGAGTTTGAGTGGTAGCGGTACCTTGATTCTTTTTTTCTTTAATAAAAAAAAAGAGAAAGAACATTTTTTCTGGTAAAGTGCAAATGAGAATAATCTTTTGGGGGTTTTATGGTTGGCGGCGATATCACAATTTATATGACAATTTCTTTTTATTTTGTTTAGTTTGACTTCACTGTTCATTTTAATTTTTATACGTTTTAAGTATAAGTTTAAGTATAAGTTTTAAGTTTAAGTATAAGTATTCTCTTCATTCATAGCAATTCTACTCGCTTCAATTTAATAATCGTAAAAAAAGATACTGTTTTGTTTTACATTAAATATGTGTTTGTAGTGTATCGTATTTTATTGCGAATATACTGCAATATTTGTCCCCTATCGGTAATCAACAAGCTCAAAAATCGCTCGATACGAGGTGTGGTGGAAATTGAAAGCCATCTTCCCACATACTGCGATCTGGTTAAGCAAACTCGTATTACAATTGTAGCCTTAAACTGGTAATTAGTGACTTCGAAAGACCCTTAAATACAGCCCAAAAGGATTCCATATTTCACCATTTGCTTTAACAAGCTCAGAAGTCGCTGAGAAAAATGTAAGCGACACACTTTATTCTGTTTTAATACGCTAATATTTTAATTTAACTCGTGTGTTTGTAATTAGTGACTTCGAAAACTTGGATACTAAGTTATTCAATATTAAACCAAGTTCAGAATATATTCATTGCATAAGGTTTCAGGTACTTGTTTAATCGCTTACCAAGCTATTACCTGAGTGAACCCTGATATTTGACTTCCGGATTTGTGTAGATTAAAAACTGTACGCGACCCTGACTTTAACAACGCATAACATGCCCATATTTTACTAGAATCTATTGGTGAAGTTTTCCTTTTCAAACTGTACATTTGATTAAGTTGGGGCTATTAATGAAGGAACTGCTCCAGAATAAATAAACTAAAATTAAAATAATAGCGCCATATTTACAACTAGTAACTTCTACAACACCAAAGTAGCAACTTTGATATAAGTCAAACCTCAAGTCTGAAACATCCTGAAACAATGTCTGAAACATCACGCCTGGTAACGTGACCACATTTTCGTGTAGGACAGTCATCAGATTATCTAAGACCACTCCTTAAATAGCAACTGAGAAGTCCTAAGTCGAAAGAAGTGGAAAATGCATATTTTTACGAATTTAGGGGGAGGGGGCAAGTTCCATAATCTTCTAGCATGTATTTATGAGGCCTTTCGGTAGTTGTTCTCTTTGTACTTATTTCAGCTTTTCAATATCATTCGGTTCAATCCTTAAAACAGGTAGGGTAACTTACCATTTCTAAGAGAGTTCTTTCCACCGGACAACGCACCAAGGGGTAGAGATCCAGTAGGAGTAAGTCCTTTCAACTGTAGCACGCTCTCACTTTCTTCTCTCAAAACGCTAAAGACTCGTGCCATCTTTCCAATGGCTCGGATTTTGTTCTTTATCACCTCCTTACGAACTTGGGCTTGTTCAGCAGTAACATCTGCATCTTCTACATCAGTCATTAGTTCATCGTCTGAACAAATATTCAGAACGTTGACCAGCATTTCCGTAACTAAAATATAATAATTGTAAGGCTTAGGATTAGTAAATCAGTATTGGTGGTCCTCGCCGTCCTCACAAGGTATATTCTCTCTCTCTTCCATGGGAACTCAATTAATTGACTTCTATGTAAGGACAGGCCTTTTTAATCCTTAATAAATGGAAGAACTGACTTTGTTTAAAAGCAACGGCGTCTGGTTATAAAGTAACATGAAGGATGTTTAAGTCAAATATTTCAAAACTTTTAAATGGGCCACGCTCCCGTTTAATACAGATATGCGATCAATATCTCATAGTCATCCGTTTTACAACCATTACTACTATTACTACTACTACTACTAAAAACTCACCGCAACACCAAGCCGTCTGAGGTCAACACAGCTACGCACGCTCCTCCTCCATCCCAATCTATTCAAAGCCTCCCTTTTAACACCCTCCCACGAAGTTCCCATTACCTTTAAATCTTTCTTTATGACGTCCTCCCACCCTAGACGAGGACAACCTGCTTTTCGTTTAGCCCTAGACAGTTGGCCGAAAAGAACAATCTTCGGCAATCTGTCATCCTTCATCCATACAACGTGCCCTAGCCACCTCAACCTTTCTTTCATTATAGCCCTAGAGAACGGTATTGAACCATATTTTTCGTACAGCCTATTGCTTGAAATACGGTCAGTCAGCCGGGTACCCATAACAATCCTTAAGCAATTTCTCTAGAAAACATCTAGCAAATCTTCATCCGCTTTTCGGAGCGCCCATGCTTCAGAGCCATATTTGACCACTGTCATCACTGCAGCTTCTAATATTCTAATCTTGGTTTGCAGACTTATCTTCCTATTCTTCCAAACTTTTTTTTAACTGTAAAAAACAGCCTGAGCCTTGGCTATTCTACTTTTAATATCTTCACTGCTCCCACCATCTTTACTAATAATACTACCAAGGTAAGTGAAGCTGCCCACCTGATCAATCTTTTCATTACCAAACGTCACCTTTTCATCTTCACTTATTCCTAGCCTTAGTGACTTAGTCTTCTTAACATTAATTTTCAAACATATTCTAGCACCCTGAACTCGCAAAACCTCTAAAAGTTCATACATTTTGCTCACACTTTCACCTAGGATGCTTAAATCATCATCATAATCTAAGTCCAGGAATTTTCTGGACTAAGTCCAGACTTTTCCCTCCCCAATTGATTCAAGTCTTTCCTGAGCTCCTTAAGACAAAGTCCATCAAAATAATCCATATAAAGAGGGACAGAACACAACCCTGCTTAACTCCTGATTTAATACAAAACCAGCTGCTTCCTACCTTAACCGCAGCAGTGTTATTCTCGTACATAGCACTAATCACTTTAATGTATTTTTCAACCATTATCAGAGATAAAACAAATTCCTTGTCAGTTCATAAAATCAAAGACGAATTTGATCTGTAAAATTTAAAAAGTTGATAATTCCCCTTTTACCGCCAGCAATCATAGATCGCTGGTCTACTTGTATAACTTCGGAAGCACATTTTATTACAGATGAATCTTTCAATAAGCAATCCCCTAGAGAAATGAGACAAAAAACCAGCAAAAGTTAATATCTTATTTCAATTTTATTTCATTTCCCCGAGAAAGGTTTCCTAGAACCAAAAGTCTATGAGCCAAAGTACTATTTCCTACACCATGAGGAGAAAAGCAACAGCTAAATCATTGAATGACAAATTAATGATTGAGACTAAGCGTTTCTTTCCGTGCTCAACACTGTAACGTCTAGAACCGAGAGAGAGACCAAGCAGTCATATTCCTATTTAAAAGCTTATTCAATGCAGTAAAACAAAATTCGCAAAACAAAAATTGCAACAACACAACATTGTAGAAGTTATCATACAAATTCATCATGAATTTCCTGAATAAAACATGATATACAACCTAGGCGTACATACCGGTTATATGACTAATAGCAGTTTTCAACGAAACATAACATAAAAAGAGAAACCAATAACAAAGTAACTAAAAAAACTCGATAAAATATTTCCTAACTAAAACCACAAAACCCATATCATTTTTGTTTGGATAGAGTCTTAGCTTCAATACCTCCCAAAGGTATAGTCAAGACAATTGCTTATTGCATTATTTGCTCTGTACTTTTATGATAAACCCCCTGCCACACAAGAAGTGAAATAAGCTTAATCCTAATAAAATATACCTAAGTATGATAAAAATATAATACTTAAAAAACAAATTTGGGCTATATATTTGCAAAGTAGGAGGGGGGGGGGCAAAATACAGCGGGTCTGCATGCAAAATGTGTTAGCTACAATTATTCTGATATTGTGAAGTAAGAATTGTTTTCCGACTTCACACTGTCCAAATACTTTACAGGAGCCCCCCCCCTAATGTGAAAATATATAGCCCAAATTATATATTTCCCATCTATTCTGTCACTTTTCTTTGTCTTATATCACGCTAAGTTCAAAGAAACTAGCGAAAGAGTGCGTCAATGCATGAACAAATTGAGCGATAGGGGGTATATCATACAAGTACCATTTGCTCTTGTTGCAGCTAGCCTTGTATACCTTTTTGGAAATGAGCTAGTTTTGGTTGACTATTGATTTTATTTATTATGTCATTAAATGATTTCTACTATTAAATTTGTCTAATGTAAATGCTTTTACTAAGGACGAAAACACAGGAGACATGTCGTTGCTTCCCAAAGAAAATCTTTTGAAAAATTTTTGTTACAAAATTTCTCATTAAATGATTTTTTTTCAGATTGTTAGGATGGAGAGAAATTTGCTTCACCATGACTTTCGTTTTTTAAAAAAGGGGCTTACTGAAAAATTCAAAAAGTTGAGATATGAATCTAAGACGAGCAACCCAATTTACATTCTCAAGGTTACTCCTGGACCTGCAACTTTCAAACATTCATCTAGAAAACTTAGTCTTATTGAAGAAAAAGTACTTGAACAAGGACCTCTTCCTTGTCAAAATAGAGTCCTGTTGCAGGTTTGGTAGCGTCTTTAGAATCTTCTTTTCACAGATGTAACGCTGTAGTCTTAAACCCTGATACAGTTAGATCTCGTATGATTAATACTTTCACAACACTCCAAGATGGAAAGGCAGTGTAGTCTTCATTATTATCTATGTAAAAGTATTGTTGGTAATTAAACATACTTTCCAATGTAAGAGAATAGACGGATTAGGACCCCCCCCCGGATTACCCTCATTTCACCTCAGCTTAATGTATGATTAGAGGGGTAAACTATGTTTTTTATGTGCGTTTTAGGTATTTTTGTTTCTTAGGTCTTTTTACTATCCGGCCAGCAGGATTACTTGAAAATATTAATATTGTGTTTAAACTGATGGCTATTTTGCTACATGTAATCAATTTATCTTTTTTATTGACGTGATTTGGGTACCACAAGAATGAGAGAATCCAAAGATAACACTTTGGGGAGATTTCTAAAAGTGGCTAAAAACTTTAAATCCCTCAGTCCTCAATAAAAAAAAATTTCAGGCTGCAATCATAAAAGAAAGAATGCTGAAAAGAAACTTGACCGTAACCATGCGGCATAGCACTTTTCACCCAAAAAGAGGTATATTTTTGAATTTCCCATCTTTTTGATTAAAGTTGATATTTTGAAATGTGACCATTGGGCCACACGGAAGCAAGGATATAGGCAAACAAAAATGATTATTATCGTAGTATTGCCCCTTAGCGTGTTTTGTGGATTTTAGAAAATAATTTGATACAGTAGACTTTAATATTTTATTATATATATTAGAATATTTTACTGGTTTGAATTGTATTTATTTTTTATTTTTTTAAGAAGAAAATCTGCTAGACATATGCTAAATGATGTTAGATCTTTTTAGTACGTTATTAGTTGTGGTGTTCAGCAGGGTTCTGTTCTAGGATCGCTTCTTCATCTTATTTATGCTGATACGACGGATTTTACCTTATCTACCTTACCATACTATACCTCTTACCTAGATAGTATTATTAGCAAAGACGGTGGGTGCAGTGGAGATTTTGAGAGTAAAATAGTGAAGGCTAAGGGTTCTTTTTCACAGCTGAAAAAAGGTTAGAAGTATAAGAAGATAAGTCGGTGAATCAAGATTAGAATATTGGAAGCTACAGTGATGACAATGGACAAGTATGGTTCTGAAGCGTGGGCACTCCGAAAAACGGAGGAGGATTTGTAAGATATTTTCCAGAGAAATTGCCTACAGATTGTTTTGGGTACCCCCCTGACTGCCCGCATCTCATGTCTTATTTGACTGTTTAATACTACCAACTTTCCCACTAGTTATTTAATGTCAGAAAACCCTATCATTACCGACAAAATGCATAGATATGAAACTTGGGATTGCTAAAGAATTCATGAAACAGGTTATTGATTTCGATGAAATTAATCCTATAAAAATAGATGTAGATAATATAAAGATGACGATTAGCTTTGAATTTTATCTATATGCGCGGGCAGCTCTTTAGGATTAACTCAGCTGCAGGGTATAATCGTTCGAAAAACAAAACAGAGCGTTTACCACGTTGCTACATTTTATTGTCTAACCTAATCTGTTCGCTAAACCCCACGGCTTTTTTAATCAGCATCCTTTCAATAATTGTCACGTTAAAAAGTTGTATAAAAGTGGAAAATCCGGAAAATTTTTCTCACTAAGCAGCGTCGAAACAAATATAGACATAGTGTTCGTTATTAATCCAAATATTTATGTATTTGTGAAATGAATTAAACCACATATCAACCCTATGACGATAGAATTATTACACTTTCCAAATAATGCCAACCTGATTTTCACGGGCTACCATTTAGCTTTATGGATTCAAGCTTCTAAAAACATCCGTTTCCATATAGTTCAACTAGGAGACTATATAATTCTTGCCAGTCTTACAAGATGTAAAGGTACTTCTAAGTTTATGAGAAGAAGAAGAGCGCACAAATAAAATAGCGGTGGCTGAAAAAAAAAACTTTTTCTTTAAACTCACTTATTCAAATTTGCAGTTTTTTTTTATTGTGCGTAAAATTATCCGCGGAGAGGGGGGGGGGAGGGGGTTCAGGCAACCTCTTACAGTGTGAAAGCATTAGCGTAATCATTATTTATGGATATAATTTAAAATTAAATATGTTTTCCAATTTTGCAGCTATTCATTTGATAAAACGGAGGAAAGGAGAAAACAAAGAACTTTTAGAACCTAGTAGACAAAAGGTCACAGCCTGAGTAGGTTACGTTTAATGAGGCGTCTAGTAGTCCTGATAAATTTTTCCTGTATACACCCATGCTTTTTACTTTAATTTTCATTCAAAAGTTACATGAACGAGGGGCTTTTGTTCCCTAGCATACACATTGCAAGGACTAAAAGTCACTGAGTTATATCCGCAAAATTAAGTGAACATGAAAAGCCTCAAGAGATAATGACATAAGATAATTTCGATTTTCAACATCGATCTAGCTGGTTAAGCACGGTTACATTTCAGAAAATATTGTAAAGGCATAGATTATATGCTTCTGGACTTTATTTATGCCTGCAATTTTCACAACAAGTTTTGTGGTCAATTACTAATGCTTTTGCCACTAGACTAGGTAATTAAATAATTGACGACGTATCTGTGGTTAACATATCCGAGAGACAGGAATTTTCCAAAGACAGCATTATTTCACAAAAATCAGCAACAACTTATAGTTTCGTTGTCCTACCCGTTTGAGAAAGGCCATACGATATATATATATATATATATATATATATATACTTCTATTAGAACAATAAAAGAGAGGCGAGTGTACGTTATTTGTATATTTTTATATAATTTTTTATGTGCGTTATTATACTTAAACCCTCTTAGGAGGGTTTGTTTAATAATACAGATATACTTATCTACAATCATCCTGGGATTATTATCAGTAAAGATGGCAGCAGCCCTCAAAGGGTAAGGAGCAACAACCATTGCAAATTGCTTCGACTTTTGTCTCGAGTTCTTTTTTACTTTTTTTTTTAATTTTTGTAGATTTGATTTTTTTTTAGTGACACTGTTATCTTTTTGACATATAATACGAACAAAGAACAGATATTACTTTTTTTTTACCTTTTTCCCCTACAAAAGGCAAACTCCATGTGAAGACGTCCATAAAATTTGGTAACCAGTATGGATGTGGACTGCAGTTAAACTGCCTTATATTCATCACATTGTTCTCATACTTCAGCACAGCCGCCTGTAAGGATTTTTCATTACAAGTCTGAATATACTGGCTACTACTCTATTATTTTAACATTACAGTCTAAAAGATTTTCTTGAAAATAGTACAAATTGTACAAGATAAAAAGTACAACTTGTCGTACAGTCAGCTGCTCCATCCCAGAACAATTTATAGGTACCTTTGGTTGAATCATAGCCATAAATAACGTTATCAAATTGATTCAACTCAATCGTTGTATTTACTACATCTTTAAAAGTAAATATAAAATACCTTCAGTTCTCGGACTATCTCTCACTCCATTTACTACTAGAACATCACAATGAATTAATTCATTGAAGGACGAATTTCAATGATGAAATTTACTTATTTCCGTCTTATTTATCAGTGAAACGTTTATTATTGTTTTGAGGCATTAGATCCACGGTTCGTTGAAGTGGGCACTTTTATTCTCCAGTCAATATTCATCTCAAACTTAACCAAAGAAGGTAGAGTTTGTCAAAATATAAGTTTTATTTGAATTACGCATAATAGGTTTCCCGGAGTACTTGAAGAAACAGTAAAAGAGAACAATTAGGGGAACATGTGTTGTTCAAATACTCCTCTGAGTCTTACGCCACCCACCCACAACCACTTTCCTCATCCTAATTCGGTTAAAGGTTTTGCTTTGACCACTCTTCAAAATTCCCAAATATTAAAAGTCGTTTTTTATTATTTCATCGTAGCCTACGAATGCGTTCCAGCGTGCTGGTAGTGGTACTTCTCCGCTAAGAAAGTATGTCCTCGACATTTCAAACGCAATGGTAACACCATGGATTGCATGGATTAGAATCATGAAACATCAGAGGCAAGTCCGAAGGATTACACACTCCTGTGACTTAGAAAATGCAAGATATGTGGACACATCTCCATGTCATTGTGTTGCAGGAATCACAATGGTTTTTTTTTTTTTTTTTTTTTTTTTTTTTTTTTTTTTTTTTTTTTTTTGGATACCACAAATTTCAGTTTATTGCGAGAGAGGGGTACAAGCCTAGTTGCATGAGGTCAAAACAAATGCTTCTGCTCGTTCTTGAGCCAGAACCTGTTACTATCTATTTCGGACCGTGATTTGATTTGAGATCAGAATCTCACTTTCTCCGTTGGAGACTGAGGCAGAGGAACTGTGTCATTTGTGCCCCATAAACTTTGTTAGTGCAGTCACTGCTAAAGAAATTGGAGCTTACCCTTTGCTCCTTTCTTAGTAGCGATATTAGAAAGTTAGTCCACAGTAAATATTTGTTCTCAACACAGTTGAGAGAAAGACAAATAAGATGCGGTGTCCTTTCAGTCTGCCAAGCCTTAATAGTTTTATAATACTAGTCAGAATATATATGGTTATATTCTGAGCGTTCATCCGTCACGATGGTTAGGAATGAAAAAGATAAAATCTAATTGTCTAGTCAAGGTCATTTTCAGGGATGACCGGCATATACTCTTACTAGTTGGTATATCAGCCTAGTGACATTGTTTACCAATGGTTAGTGGTTGACTATAAATAAAAATGACAACAAAAGATGGCTATTATGACAAAACATTATGATGAACATGAGACTCTACAAATGAGAATCAAGCATGAACAAGAAAATCTATGAGACGCTCCAAACAACTAGGTACGATTAGATTATATTTTAAATTTTCATCCGTCATGATGTCCACAATCTGTAAAGAATGGCATAGAATGCACTTCCAAATCATATACATTATTACAACAAAAAGAACTAACAATCGCCAAAAGGACAGCAAATGAACTGACAAAAAATGGAGACTGGCTTCAAAAGCTCGAGCTCATTAACAACAAATACATACATATACAATGAACATAACAACAACAAACATATCCTCCCTCCTACAAGGGTCCTTAGCCGGGAATGCAGGAAAAGCCAACTCAGTATGTATCTTAAATTCTTGCTTCATAGTAAGGAATTTTGCTGAGTATCATTTTATTTCTGCTCTTGGATTTGGACTACAAAAATGGTATCAAGTATGCCTGCCTAGGTCAGGTCACTAAGTCAGTAAGGCTAGGAATAAGTGAAGATGAAAAGGTGACGATGGGTAATCAAAAGATTGATCAGGTGGGCAGCTTCACTTACCTTGGTAGTATTATTAGTAAATATGGTGGGAGCAGTGAAGATGTTAAAAGTAGAATATCCAAGGCTCAGGGTGTTTTTTCACAGTTAAAAAAAGTCTGGAAGAATAGGAAGATAAGTCTGCAAACCAAGATTAGAATATTAGAAGCTACAGTGATAACAGTGGTCAAATATGGTTCTGAAGCATGGACGCTCCAAAAAGCGGATGAAGATTTGCTAGATTTTTTCCAGAGAAACTGCTTAAGGATTGTTCTGGGTACCCGGCTGACTGACCGTATTTCAAACAATAGGCTATACAAAAATATGTGGTTCAATACCGCTCTCTAGGGCTATAATGAAAGAAAGGTTGAGGTGGCTAGGGCACGTTGTGCGGATGAAGGATGACAGATTGCCGAAGATTGTTCTTTTCGGCCAACCGTCTAGGGCTAAACAGAAAGCAGGTCGTCCTCGTCTGGAGTGGGAGGACGTTATAAAGAAAGATTTAAAGGAAATGGGAACTTCGTGGGCGGGTGTTAAAAGGGAGGCTTGGAATAGATTGGAGTGGAGGAGGAGCGTGCGTAGCTATGTTGGCTTCAGGCGGCTTGGTGCTGCGGTGACTTGTTAGTAGTAGCAGCATTTGATATCCATGAAAGTCCATTTAGGTTTTAACTACATCCTGAAGAACAAACAAATAGGATATAATTGCTATGTTTAGGAGCAAAGTAACACAACGTTAGACCGCATATATGGTTTATTTTTAAATAAATGGCATTGATTGGAAATCAGGAAATAGAAATTAAAGTTGGGAGCGAAACTTTAACTAGTCTTGAAGGGAATTCTTCGTAAAAATACTATCGAAAAGTTTCAACGGGTTGAAAACTACAGCGCTTGATCGATGGTAAAGCGACAAAACTGAAGTATAGCTCATGCAGCACTTTAGTCAACGAAGCTGACCAGATTTTAGTTGAGTTAGATTTTAGATTTAGTTGATATTTTTATTTTTAATTGTTTGTCTACTATATTAGCGTTTACATTGTTTGTTATTCTTCGTTTCCCCAAATACTTTACTTACTGGATATGCTTTTTATGTTGTTTTGTGGCAGTTTACGTATGGGAAAGTAAACTTATTCAGATAAGCAGCTCTTGAGACGCCGAAACACCCTCTTTCTATTTGTGGGATACTTAGAAGAACTATTCTTGGAATACGCTCTAAAAAGATAAAAATTCACTGGAAAAATTCCACTACGTTATTCGTATTAAAAACAAAAACTCAATAGTTTTTAAACACGCCGTTGAACACTAAATACTTTGTCAGCAGCCAATTGCACTGTGATTCTAATTCTATCTTTTCCTATGACTCTGTCTTCCTTGTCCTCTTCTTTGCTGATCCCTAACCCCTCACTACACTTCCTGGCTGAAGGGCTAAGAAACGGACGGCTGCAACACCAGTAAAGACTCTCAAGTTTGATGCCCTATTCTTTACCTTCTTCTTTCAACCCTTGTTTCTCTTATGGAGAGATCATTTGAATAATCGTTAAGGTATATGTTCCTTGTGAAACAAGTGATTTTACGACAATTCTAAATCTGTAGCTTTCACAAAAAGGATGAAATATTTATATCACTGGATGCATTAGTCTCAGGTCTATCCCTTCGCCGAGGCAGAATTATAATATTACTTCAACTTTTTATTGGGAAAGATAACAAACTTGCTTTAAAAATAGGAAATTGATCTTTTTTGAACGATTTTTAACCCGTTTTCAAAGTATTTTCAATCTAAAATAAAACGTACGCCAAATTTTAAAAATGTAATTCGGCGAATGGATAGAGTTGATTGTGGTCTATGGAATAATATCGAAATTGTCTTTTTTGTTGATATATGAAAACCGTAAGAGAGTAGAAAAATAGCATACTAAAAAATGCTCAGGGAACATAAACCTTGAGTGTTATCTATTTCACTGATTACAGCATAAGCGTATAAACAATGGCGACTAGAAATTACATTCTTCTCTCTTTTTTTTTATAGCGAATCAACGAAACACCTGACGATTATGCTAATTATTGAAGAGTAGGTAGTGAAATTCGAAATGTAAGATAGATTAGTGGAACCAAATTTGAGTAAAGTTGGTAATATGATTAAATAGGCATAGTAAATAGTCAATTCACGCGTATTAGTGTAAACCCAGGGTTTCTAACCCTTTTCAGATTTTCTCTAAATCTTATAGTGGGACCTGTTAAGACGATTAAAAATTGACTGCTATCTTTAATCCAGGAAGCAGATATATGCCAAGTCGGATTAGTCTAAAGAGATTTCCTCTAATACACACCTTTCTAAAATCATACATCCCTGTTTGAAAACCCTTAGAATAAATGGTTGATATGAAACAATTTCAAAGGAGGAGGAATTACACAGCGCTTACTTTAGAAGGTTAATAGTTACTTTGCCATTTATTAATCCGTATAATTTGTCACTTTGGAACATGAGGTAATAAGCTCTTCCTAAATGCTCTACTTCGTCTTTCCTTTTCTATTGATTTTTACTTTTGTACACGAATTTTACATTTCCGAGAAAATATCCACGTTTTTTCTCTTTTTTTTTGAACAACCTATAAACAAAAGCTTAAGCAAAGAACAATGAAAATGTCTAGACCTGCAAAGAAGTAACGTTATTTTTCTTTTTTACGAAGAAAAACTCTTACCTTATTATTATACACATCCAGGTAGTTGGGAGCAGAAAATATAGTTATTAAAGACGGAAATCCAGTTGTTTGTGACTTCCGGTACATACGATATCTACAAGAAAAATAGCAAATTATAACAATTATATGGTTCTTTACTATATCAATATGCAGTGAAACCCCCAACAATCCAGTTCCCAAAGGAATTGTAAAACTTAGTGTTGACGATCAATTGACGGTACACGAGACCATCACCATTTGCAAATTAATCTGCCTAAGCTCCCGAATTTCCATACCATCATCAATAATTTCAAAACTTCTATAATACAATATTAGACTGTATGGCAAATAAT
Source organism: Artemia sp. Kazakhstan ARC1039 (assembly GCA_029168905.1). Lineage (NCBI taxonomy): Eukaryota > Metazoa > Arthropoda > Branchiopoda > Anostraca > Artemiidae > Artemia > Artemia sp. Kazakhstan ARC1039. The sequence goes on along the minus strand of JAQQPU010003708.1, from coordinate 25,792 downwards.
AAGAAGAAAGTATACCTGATTCGATAAAGAAACACTGCTTTTTAGATTTCTGTACATGAAACTTCTCTCTGCTTTGACGAATTAATAAATAATCTAAGTTCCGGAGCCAGAATTATGTGAGGAAAAGCGGGACTCGTGGGAACTATTCTACAAGACGACCTTGAACTGGGATGCTAGCCATTAGCCAAATATTTGGAACTCACTACACTGAACCAAATTTTCCAACATACATCTATGCTGCTTGTTAAAAGGAGGATGCGATGGTCAACAAATCATTAAAAAATAATGCAATATGAAAAATACTTAAACTAAGATTGACTTCAGCAAGCATAGGTCGAATAGGGTCAGTCAATGATTTTGTGTTTATCTTGCTAACATATTGATTTAAAGAAGTTTTTCAAAAGAAAAATTTATCAAAGTAAACAAAAGAACTATTAAATCAAAACAGAACCAAAATGAACAGAACACAATAAAACCAAAAACGAGCAGAAATTCAAAAACTTAAAGCAAACCGAACAAAAATTGCGACAAATAGGAGAACTGCCATCTCTCTAAACCCTCTGAAACCCAGAGCGTCACTTGGGGTTTACTGATAACGATGTGGTTTTATTGATATGAGTAGCGTGTTTCTATTTGTCCTTACTTCACCATCAACACGATAGTAAAATGAAACCACACTGCTAACCTATGTTTAAAAATAAGGTCTACCACAAATAAGAGTGGGGCTGCACCCCACCAATCCCCTATTAAACTTCCTAAAAGGCTTGAGGCTCATTTACGCTTTACAGAAAACCATATGTCTTTTGAACAATGCGGTTTTTATTTGTCAAAACATCAACAACAAAAAGAAATTAACCCGATCATATTCGAGATCATAGGAAAGAAAAAAAAATTCTTAAAATGATTACTTTTGTGACTTAAAATTTTATTTTAATACTTTGAAAGGACAATATTTTTTGTACTTCCAAAGCTTTCCCTTTTAGTTCAATTTCATTCAAACACATAGAAAATTGATGCCTAAATAAAACTTCTAAAATGGACTTCTGTAGTTTTTGAAGCTAACTGTTTAGTTTGTTGAAGAAATAGCTTGAATTGATGAATCAACAAAGATTTAACAGTTGATTTCCAGTACATTTGAAAGGGTGGCACTGAAAAGGAAGAAAGTGTGGATGGATAAAAATTTACTACCTATCAAACAGTTCGTGTCAACGAACTGTAAGTAAGCAGCGACTCGGCTATAGTAACAGAAACTCTAAAAACCGGAATTTTTATATCAATAGATACATCAAA
>JAQQPU010003708.1:12296-24102 GCA_029168905.1 Artemia sp. Kazakhstan ARC1039 | reverse complement strand
AAGATTCATCAAGTTTAGTGTTACACATCAAAAGCTACGAGCCTGAGAAAATTTCCCTGATTTTTGTAAGAGGGGGGAAACACCTCCTAAAAGTCAAGGATTCTTAATGAAAATCACACCTTCAGATTCCTATACACAAAAAGTTGGAATTTTTCCAGAAGAACGATCACAGACGCGCGTTTTTTAGTTGTCGTTTTATTCCAGGGTTGGTCGTATCGAACTAATGGTCTTAGAAGATCGGGAGAGGGTGCATTCGAATGGAAATTAAAATTTCTAGCGGCCTTTATCAGCGACGAAAAAGATTGGAGGGCAAATAACTCCCCTTCCATGACCCTTTTTCTTCGAAGTCGTCCGATCAAAATTTTGAGATAGCCCTTTTGTTCAGCATAGTTGAAAGATCCAAATAACTATGCCTTTAGGGGTAACATGAACCCGCACAACCCGCGGGGAAAGGCATGTAAGTTATCAAATTTGCCCATTGTTAGCGTATAGTATTGGCTATTGGGAAGTATAGACTTTTTTAGGGGGGGGGGATTTGTGCTCGGGGTGGGTTTCCATGGGACCCTCCAGACAATTACATCCTCGTTGAAAATTAACCCCCCCCCCATAAAATTTCTTGTGAACAATTCAGCCTGAAAAATTCTGCTTAGCATGCATTCATTTGAAAATCATTTTTCTGATTACACCGGAAATCCCCCTTCCGTGGAAATTTTTTCCCGAAAATCCAAACCCGTAGAAAATTTACACCGGAATACAGTTCCCAATTAATGTAAGATCATCCTTATCTGGAAGTTTTCTTATTAATTTTCATATTTTTGTAAAGAAGCGTAATCCGCTATTCGGTTCTCAGAGATACTGAGTTTGACAATATAGTTTTCATCCAGATGACACCCCTTTTGGGTGCATTGTCCCCCACTGCGTAAAATTATATATAGTAGCCAACACTAAGAGCTTCTGGTGAGTGGATTTAAAATTAACTGAAAGAAGGAGATTGCATCTTTGGAACCAGCATAAGACCAAATTCTTTTGATGAATATATTGTTCTTAAACTTCCATTTTTAAGACCTTCGGTTTCAACGGCCAAGGGTCGATCTATAATAACCTTTTGTTGTCACGAGTGGTTTGAAAACAAAATTTATAATTGTATTTTTAAATTTATATTTTGATACATGAAAACGAAAACAAGTTGAGAGGGTCTTTACCATGTCCCGGAGAACTAAAAATATAATTAAAAATAAGAATAATTCTCTAGCTTTTCTATTTGTCATTGCAGTAGTTAAGAAAAGGATTTAACATAAAAGAAAAGACATTACACAACTTCACACTCAAATGTCCCAAAACTACCAGCTAATATAAGAAATTGTGGCACGGTTAGCATCGTCCGGGAATAGCAGGTTCTCAGCAGCAGGTTCTAGCTGTAGAGATCATAACTCAAGACACAAAAATGCTATCTCTTCGACACAAAAATTGATCAGAAAAATAAACAAAAGGAAGTGTTGGTGTAATTAGGATTGAATAATCACCAAATGTACTGACAAATGATTTTACTAAGCTGTCTGAACCTGGCAAAGTGCCATATACATCCGGCCTGCTCAAGAAACTGCATGCAACATACTGCTTGTTGAATATAAAGTAAAACAACGGTAGGTTCGTAGGTACTTTAAAACTCTTAAAAGGGATTTATTGGACAAGTAAAGAGAGAAGAAAAGCTACAAGAGAGGTAAGTTAAAACAGAAAAGAAAGGTAAGTTAGGTTGATGATAACCAAAATTGCTTACCCTGCATCTTGGGCCTCATGGGCCCTAATAATTGAAAGAAGGTTATTCTGTTGTAGGAAGTCACAGCACGCTGCATATCTAGAATAAAATTCCAGTGAAAATTATGGGTAATTTAAATTAAAGCAGGTTTACAAGTACTTTGCTTGTTGCAATAATTTAAATGGTATGTGTAGAAATCTGAACGTCTATTTAAAGTTAAAACCCAAACATTTTGCTGGTTTACACAATTTGACTATTGGTTTGCTATTGCATAGTGGCAGTGTAAAGAAAACATAGGCTAGACAATAATATGGTTAGCTTCTTGCCTGATCACAGGGAGCATTTAATTTTTTCTGCCTGCAAAGCATTAATTTTTTGCCTCCCCCAATAAAGAATTTGGGGTTATCGCAAGTCCCATTTCCACCGAAGTAAAGCTAGCAACCTTTTATTTTTGGTTAAAAAATTTCCTTGAAAGAATCCCCGGCTAGCCCCCATTTCCCCTTGGGAATCAGAACTCCTGTCCTAGGCCTTAAATAGGGATTCCTATAGGTTACCATCATCACTGTACATTTATAACCGTTAAAAACTCCCAAAATCAATGTGTTATTACTGGACCTCCAGAAGCAGTGATAATTCCTAATTGCTAAGTTAAAACCAGGAACTAAGAACACTAGAAGATCAATACAAGTCTTTTCCTCGGAGTTATTTTCAAGAATTGCTCTTTGATGTAGGTAAATGGATTCAGCCAATGTGGTCAAAAAGAAATCATTTTGGTTTTTGTTTGGGAGTTAAGAGACAGAAGTCATTAATGGGTGGGGGGGGGGGATGAGTAAGCGCAATTACAAAATCGTACTGCATTCTCAAATCTTTCCCCCTTTTTAAGCACGCATTTTATGAATTCCTGAGCCTCAGTAGATGCCTTATCCCTTCTTGTCATACCCCATACGCTAACTTGAAAAACCATAAGACATTTCAATCAGTCTTAGAATTTGCAAATTGCCTTGGGCAGATTAGTCATTTTTTCAGTATATTATTTTGACCATCTAGGAATTATCCAAAATTTCTCACGCGTTTTATTTCAACTGTTATCACTGAATTCAATATTCAATTCAATAATTAGTGGCTAAACGTAAACATATACTATTCCCAAATCTTGGAAGAAGACGACAACAAGTCTTGAAGCTAAGACCTGGAAACTAGAAATCGAAGTAATGATGATGGCAAGTGGCTCTGAAACGTTCGCTGAGTAAGTGGAGGAAGATATGCTAAATTTCATATGAGGATTGGTCTTAGTATAATTTTTGGTAATCATTTGAATGACTGTATATCAATTAATAAGCTGGGTGGAAAATGTAGTTAGCTCCCAATTTCCAAGGCTGTAGCGAAAGAAAGGTTAATATTGTTAGGCTATGTTTTACAAATAAAGGATGCTAGGTTCTTACAATCGGCTTTTTGGCAACCAAGCTAGGGTCAACGGAAAAGTAAAACATCCCCAAATGGACAAGAAGAGTTCATAGAAAAGATTTCAAGTAAATACGAATTCCATAGAAAGGAGCAAAGTTTATAGCTTTGAACAGATTGGGGTGGAGAAAGAGCGGGCACAGCCGTATTGGCTTCAGCCGCCTTAGTGTTGCGATGAGTTATCAACAGAAGAGGTTTGACTGGGAGAGAAGCATTGAGTTGGACTTATTCGTACACGTATTGACAAAACAAATTTGGTATTTGAGTCTTTCTGATATAACTCATTAAAAGTATTAACTCATTAAAATTGCACCCGAAGCGTCCTAAAACAAAAAACAGCATGAAATATACACATTTAGCAGATAGCTTCGAACATGTAGGGGAATGTTTTTGGATTGGCCAAAATTTCGGTCTGTAAAATTCGAGCCTGGCCCCAAGATTGCTTTCGCCCCAAACTTCACAACTATAGACATGTTGTGGCTCTCTCAACTCCTGTTTAGTCACAGCTCATTTAGAGATTTGTTTAAAGTCTTAAACCAAAACCTTGTGAGAAGACATCTAAGAAGTGGTGTTTCGTTTCCACTAAAGTCAAGGCTTCTTGATGCCATTAATTGAAAATATGAGGCTAAAATTCCAATATGGGTCTCGTAGGACAAAACACGTCATGTATTATGCAGGCTATGTTTAATAGTAGGCTTTCGATTTCCCTGCAGTTTGAATTGATGGATTTCATAAAATTTCAACGTAGCCATTGAACGATGAAGGACACGCAAATTTGTCTCTGGGGGCAACATGATATGTACAAGACAGCTCACATCTCGTCCGTAAAGGGAAGGATGACAAATTATGTATATGCCCCATTTAAAAACTGAGCTTCATAAAAGCATTTTGGTAGAGGGATATACAAGTTAGGCTTTATTAAATTCGAATCATGCCGAGTTTCAGTATGCACAATCAGAGGGACCAAATTGAGATTCTTCTACTCGAATCCCCCCTCTATATATATAGATTCATTTTTGCCCCTTTTCAATCATGATAACAGATAAAAAAGATAGAGCAAGGTAAATTAATCGGAAAATAAACAGTGATTACCTGCTTCAAATGCTATGGATGAATTTCTTCGAAATTAAAAACTTGAATGCATTCTCGAAGTCTTATTATAATTATTTTTGTTTTATCAGCCAGTCTTATTATTAGTTTTTATGTGAGGGGTAGCTCTTTTGAATTTCGTTTTTATTTGTTGTGTTTTTTAGTTTAAAGCTTTTCAATCCTCATTTGTATCTATAGCTAAATTAATTTATGTTTATTCCAGTTTACTTTATTTCAGATATATTCTGTGTTTCACAACTACCATTTTTATTTTTATTTCCAGAGTTTTTCGTATTTTAGTTTTTTTTCCTTTTCTAACTTTCGTTTTGTACAGAAGAGGGATTAGCAAAGATTGCCATACAACCTTTACCTTTTCTTCTTTGTTTCAGTTTTTCTTCGATTTCCTTACTCCATATTAATCAAATATTCAAGAATATATTCAAAATTAACAGCTATTATTAGGTCGGAAATCCTTTCAACAATGAAGTGTGTGAATTCCGAGCCCCTATAGGGGAACGATACTAACAAGTAACAAACACATAGTGAAAGGATTTTGGCTTTTTCTTCGTCGGAACGTAGAAATAGCAAATCAGTTTTATCAATCTGCCGCTCTTTATTAAGATTAGTAAGGGCTGTAGCTCCCTTTTTACTAGGTTGCAGCTACTGCCGCAACCATGTCCTATTAGGAAAATTTTTACGTAGCTATTAGGATGACGTCATAGAGTCTGATTCTACTTCATATTTGCGACGTTTATAGATATGAAAATGACAAAAACAGCCTTTTTGGCGAAAAGGGGGAGTCAAAACCACCGGTTAAGGGTTTACCCCGATGGTCATCCTAATGTCACCCCTTTTATTAGAGAATACGAGAATCACAAAAAAGCAATTTTGTGTGAAAAAATTTATTTGACTTTAGTACTATCCAAACCAATTTGTAAGAAGTGAGCAGATGAAAGCATTGAATTTCAATTTAGCCCTTAATCAAATCCCTTCGACTGACCAGCCGTATGCTTCCCCTGTTTGAAAAATCTACACTTATCGCTACATTTCAGCACTACTAAATCTCGAATGTAATTTTCTTCAAATGTCACAATGGAGGGCTGAAAACCTCCATTTAAAGATTCCCAGACATAACAATTTGAATGGTACGCTTTTTAGTTCGACCTGTCACCCTTTTCGAGCACTTTCAAGCTCTTTTTTTTTGAATGCCCAAATTCATTTTCGTTATTAATTCTCACTTTCAAGGTTAACATGGATGATAGTTACCATTGCTTAACCAGTGTCAATGAGTGATTCTTCTATATTTGAAAATGTATTCAAAAATGTGTTTTTCAATTTTCGGTTATAATAGGGAGAGATCTTCTCTTCTATAAGCATGCGTTATGGCACAGCGTGATTTATAATATCTATCTTGTCATATTATTATGAAGTTTATTTTTCTTTACATATTTCATCTTCAATCTCATCTAGGAAATGTGTTACCATCATTGATAGCGCACAATTTTTTGTTGTTGACTAAATGGAAGTAGACAGATTGAAAGCTTGTCGGATTGTGGCAACATTCTTAACTCAAAACCTGACGACAAATGAAGACCAGATTTCAGGTCAAGCCCAGAGTAAACATGGAGACAAGTAAACTTATAAACAAGTCTGCCTACAAACATGAGAGTGAACGGATTAAGAGATTGTTGGATTCTATAAGCACAGGTAGCATGGAGTTAAAAGAATAAAATCCATTTTCCTTCATAGCGAAATACAATCTTGACAGTTTTATTTGCATAATTGGCACAATATTTCATAAAACATTTTTAATTTGCATAAATGCACATCAAAATTCAAATAGGAAATCTGCAAGTCTAGATTAAATACTTTGAGCGTTATGACCAAGACCATACACCATTTTGTACACAAGGGGTGTACAAAATGGTTGCATGATTGAAAATGCCCTTATGAGGTTCTTTTTCTGTGTCCGACCCATCCCCTCCCCCTCAGAAAATTCTCCCCAAAGAGAAAGTAAGACAAATAAACAAAAGAATAAACAAATAAAAACAAAGAAGAAGAATGGAGGATTCTAGAACATTCTGCCTATATTCCAATATAGAGGAAAATATACGGTGTAATATATCCTATAGGATTAATTCTATATTCTTATTTATTTCAAATCTGTTTTTCGTGTTTTGGCGGCTTGGGGGAAGGGGGGGGGGCTGAGTAACCATAGTAGGGTAGGATAAAGGTTGAAGGAAATAATTATCTTGCTTATCTGAAATATGGAGTTCTGTTGACCTTAAATTTCCTCGACTTCACCTGGAGTTTCACTCCATGTTATAGGAATTAATTAAATAAAAAAATAAAAAACAAGTATAAAAATTGCGCTTAAAGATATTTGAGATTGAAAAACTTTCAGATGTACGCTATTGGACGCGTTCTCTATCGAAGGGGTGAACTGGTTCCTATAACCCTCTATTCTATTGCATCCATCCAAATTGCTGAGGTGTCAAATTAATCTGGGTTTCTTCCACCAAAACAGGCTATTCAAAACTTCTGAAAATTTTCCGCAGGGTGACCCCCTCCCCCTAAAAAATAAATGTGACTCCAGCTTTCAACTACACTTATTTCTTAGTTTGATTTAGAATCGAATAACGTTAAAATACAAGTATTTCAGTGTCCTAGAATCCCGTGTTAAAATTTCACATCTTCTGCGCTTGTTAATTGTACTGCTTCTGGATACCCCAGGAAACGTATTTTTTTTTTTTTTTAAAGAGAACAGGTCTTGAAAAACGTCTTTCAGAAGTAAAGTGGTGGTTTACATTTTCTTTCTATAATGAGTAGATGAAAACTATAATATAATAGAAAAGCGCCACCCGAAAGACGAGAATCCCTCTTGTAAGGTGTACTGGGCTGCTGGATACATATACTGCAAATAGCAAATAAAATTCTAATGATTAAAGAAGAAGAAGAACGGCATCTTCTTTCAAAAATCAATTCTTCAAGCATTGAAAGTCTGACAATGAGAGTGAAAACCCCAGGATTGTCCGTTTGATACAAGGCATATTCAGTCATCAATTTTTCCAACTCTAATTTAAAAGAGGCCCTAACTGTCTTCCGCTTTTGTTTGTTCAGCTGACTTGTATCAGGCATCTACGTATCTATTTGTGACATATCTTTATTTGACAATTAACGAACTTATTGAGTTCTACTGAACAGCTTATTGAAGAACATAAAGGAAAAAAATGAGGGTAGACATTCGACACTCATAGTTGATTAACTATGTAGAGTCAACCAAGACAATTCTTTGATAGAAACTAGAACTTGACTAATACTATTATTCGTTTATTTTATAGACTTCTTCATGTTTTAACAAAGAAAATAAACCCTTTTCAGAGGCTTCTAGAAATTTTACTGCTACTATCAGTCAGCCTATTATTTTGACAGAGTAAAGAAAATTAGCTTATAATTTAAGATTTTTAGTTCTTAAATTCAATCTTAGTATTACGTCACCTCCTATGAAAAGTACTATTTACAAACATAACTTCAAACCCGACAGATTTGTTTGCAGCATCAAAACATACCCATTTACAACGAATATAAAATGGCTCGAAGATAACCAGAAATGGAGTATCGTACCAACATATCTTTTAAATATGGGCTTCCAAACATACAGAATACGCCTTTCGTACACAACTGCACCTCAAAATCGAGTGTCAATAATACCTCAAGAGCAACGAAGAGTTTACAAACCCCTATCTAACTTGGTCTTCTTAATACAAGTTTTCAAATTATTCTCACATCCTTAACTTTCAATTTTGTTACGCTGATTTTAGTTGTATTAGATAGAAAGAAATGCGAAGGGGGAGGGGGCCGAGCCAGGAGACAAAACAGTCGTGCTATCTATGCTAAAAATATAATTCTCCTCGGTTTTCGAGATGAGGAATTGTAAACTTCAAGTTAAAGGTTTTACACCAAGGCAAATCGATTAATCAACCCACAATTTGTGCTGTCCAAGATTTTAGGTTTATTTGGGCCAAAATTGAAATTTCGTAACAAAAAATAGCAGATAACATCAATTTACAACGGCGCGATTTATTTCGTTACTTAAAAATGAAAATTGAAATTAACGTTTCCGTTCAAATAAAACCTCTTGATAGTCAACAACCGCAGGTTCAATGCTGTTATGATGCTACCCATGCAATGTAAAAATGAGATTTTCCTTGGTGTTCAAAGTGGGGACCGTAAACCTCAAATAACAGTTTTTGCCAAAGACGATTTTGATGGTGTACTTCTTATTTTAAATGGATGTCATTTTAGATGGATTTCAAGCTCATTTTCAAAAACCTCTAAAAATTTTCTCTCGTATATATAAACTAATCTCAAATTAGTCAGAATTCCTAAGAGTGTTTGAAGTCAGTAGTTACAAGTGTGAGCCTGAAATTGCAATTTGAGTGCCTTGAAACAAATCAGTTTACAATTTTCAATATACATGTTTCAAGGATAGCATCTAAATTCAAAAATAACTTTGAAACTATGCAAATAGTATATTTCATGGCAGACAATTTGTTAACGCAAGAACTCAGGTCCACTCTCGTGGTTCAAAATTGTTCGGCATCTAGCTTGGTTAATTTAGCTTATTTTTCAGTGCAAACAAAAACGAGTAGACACAAAACAACAAACACTCGATTCTACATTTCATGGTTGCAGAGATAGCTGCACAAAGTAGAGATTCACGATTGAAATTTACTAAAAAGGAGGTGTTGCATCCCCCAGCCACTTGCTAAGTGTAGAAAAAATATACTGATCATATTTAAGATCAACTGGGATGAGAATTCCAATAAGAAGTCAAATCAGGGTCGGGATTTATAAAAATTGGGATACATTCTGGTCTCATCTCGTCATTAATTCTTGGGTGCCCTAATCAATATTTTAGCATCTTTTCTCGTCAAAATCCAACAAAAATAGAGACTCTGAAGTCCCATTCGGCATAGATAACCTATAAGTTAATTATTCAAACAGACTAAAGCCTATTGAAAAGAAATGGAAAGACGCCCAGTTTAGGAATCCTATCAATGTAGTTCTGTATTTTATAGTACTTCTAATTCCTTTACAGATAAAATGTGTCAATATTCAACTGCAATAAAGGCAAAACTAACACGTGACTTTTACTTTGCTCTTCTGCTAACAAATCAAACTTTTAGAAGAAGGTTAATGCAAGCGGTATCGAAAAAAAATATGGTAGAGGGGTCAGTAGAGACGGTGTCAAGCGAAATAAATAAATATATGCAAATGTGTTACAATGAAACCCCCTAAATTTCTATATTAAACTAAGGGTATACTAACATTATCACAAAAAAAAAAAAAAAAAAAAATGAATCGAGGCTCAGGCCGGAAAGGCCCATGATCTATACCCCGAAGATATGTATTTTTCACACTTTGGTAAATTAATTTGAATAGAACATTTTTCTATTAGAAAAGAACTTTTTTTTCCAATACAAGGATGACAATGTATAATTTTATAATACCTAAATCCTGTCACGAGGACGGGAATTGTCTAACTTCAAAAGTAGAACAACTGCTTGATTGAAATGAGATAGGTTTTCATGTAACCTCTTCTTAAGAGATCTAAAAAAGGTAGCTACACGTCAAAAGGTAGTAAGAACTACCACGAGAAATACCAAAAAAGGAAAAAAGGAAAGAGAAAAAAGGCATTTCGTGCCCCTGCTTCAGCAGCAGTGAAAGGTCTATCGAACAGTCTTGGGGAAGCAGGATCCTCCATGTAAGGAGGTATTAATCTAATCCATCTTAGCAGCAAAGCTTTACATTCTTTGAATTACCTAAAATGAACGCTTCATATTACAGATACTACTCTTTGAGCATCCAGTTACTCAAAATTACTTTATTAGCCTTATTAGATGAATTAATTACGAATAAATAGTTGCAAATATTAGGCTCAAGACTTCCCATCAATAAAAACACTCTTTTATATTTAAATGTCTTCTAAAAGAATAAACTGACATTAGTTTTCACTGATCTTATAAATGCACCGTCCAAGAGCGCCTCCCTTCTCAAGTCCGCACGGAGAAAGTTTTAACAGAGGATTGTCTCTTATCTCTTTTTATCTCAAAACTAGATTTAATACGTAGCCAGTTGTTGTGCTTTCTGAGGCAATATAATGGTTGAAAGTTGCCATGGTAACATGGCTTTCGAATTGCCTTTCAGATTTACTGCACTTCCTTCGGGACTTGACGAAATATATACACTGCTTTCTATGTATAGAATGTTAAGCGTGAGGGCAAAAGTTCTCCTTGCTGTGAATTAAGAAAAGTTGTTACTTTTATTTCTGCTTTCATGGTGTATTCACTCCGATCTTGAATTAATTAGCAGTTGCTTCAAGTGTGATACTTTTGAAGCGGTGTTCGTTTAAAAGTCTTTCTCAGGATTATATACGGCTTAGATTAAATCCTTAAAAAACGATCGACGAGGGATGAAACCATATCACAGAAGCAAGCTATCGTAATACTTGTTCAGAGGTACGAATCAGCTATTTCGAACAGCTACAACGCGTAGAGCAAATACACTTATAAAAAGTACGAAGAGAAAAACGAGAAGAGAAGATCTTTCTTTTTGCTCGCGCCCGGTTCTTGAGAAAAAAAAACAAAAAAAAAACAAAAAACAAAAAACAAACAAACAATGTCAATGTTTTTTTCAAACTAATTGATCAAACTAATCGATTTTGGTTGTATGTGGAGGTTATGCGAATTTCAAACATACCAAATTCGTAAGTCCAAAGCTTTCTATTGAGATTACCGCTTTGCTTAAAGAATGAACTTTCAAAAGATCCGAAACTTGTGTCAACTTTTGTCTGAACCAATCATCTAGTCAAAAGGCTTTGAGAGGAATATGACATCGAACGCCATGACGTTGTTTCTCAAAATTTAATTTTTGACAAAAGTTTTAAAACACGGCCTTAACAGTAAATTTGAATGAGCAAAAATCTTTATTTTGTATATATAATCCTATTTAAACTACTTAAAAATACGACATTAGGAAAGTCAATTACTACGTTTCATAGAATAGTAAACTTACAACAGTTATTTTTTATCAAGTATATAAAAAGAAGGGGATGGTGGACACTTTTCTACACAGTATACAGTAGCATCTTGTCTGTCACAATTCAGTACTTGGAATTACTCGTCTTACAATTTTACTTTTGTTTTTCATTAACCATCATCTGTCATTCATTATTCCTCAACGGAATTTGTCCAGTCCGCTATTGTTCATATTGACCAAATACCGTTAGGCGTTTATTTAGATTTTCGGTTTATATTGTCAGAGAATTCGAATAAAATGCTTTACTTACGAATAAAAATAGGAGCATCCTCTAACACTATTATGGCTGAAATGTTCTGCATTCTTTTCATTACCAAAATCTTCTAATGGATCAGACCATAACAGATCACACATTGGGCCAAAAGCAGGGGGCTCTTTAAACCGATCAAGCTGAAAAAT
>JAQQPU010003707.1:41837-57073 GCA_029168905.1 Artemia sp. Kazakhstan ARC1039 | reverse complement strand
GAATTGTTTGTCATCTCTCTAAAATACATCTATGCTCCTTTTTTCTATTATTATTGTATTTTTTTTTCTGTTTATTTTGTGTCGGCATTAAATTGGCTTTTACATAACGTTTTTAGTTTTTTCTTCCCGAACACGTTCACGAGTATTCATTTCAGAGGAGGGGAAAGAACGCCCAATTTTTGAAAAAAATAACAGGTAAAAAATAAGAAAACATATAGGAAATTACGTGGAAGACTGTAGAAGTGTTGAGATTTTTGGGAAAGGTATAGACCCGAGGAATCCCTCATATATGTGCCCCTTGGATAGACAGTCATTGTGTAGATCATTTCTATGCATTTTTATGTCTATAATTAGAGCTTTATTTTATGTGTTGTCTCCCGTTGATTTGGTCTTTGATCCTTTTAGGGCGGTGCTTTCTTTTTGCTTCTTAAACGCAATTACTGATCTATAAAAGAACTTAAGCTTGAGATCTAGACGTGTGAAGGAAAATAGCTCATTTGAAAAGGGGGATCCAGCCTCTATAATTACAAATAGTGAATATTTAGTAAAGCTGGCCATACTTAAGGTGTATAAGGACCTAAAACCCCTTTCCCCAGTATACCGCCACAGAGAGTAAAATGAGACATTTAGTATTCGGGAGAGAACTGCGCAAACATTTTCAAACATTAAGACTAAATGAATGTTTACATAAAGGTTTAATGCCTATAAATTTGACACAGAAAGCACATTACGAGTTGAGATTTCAGATCTATCCTTTTTCTCACCCGAAGACGGTCGGGGTGGGGTCAAGCTACTCCAGGCACCGTGCCCATGATTTATAGGAAAAGGATGCAATTGTATCAATTAGTTGATAGTCCACATAAGGTTTTTGCGGCGGCGAGGGGCACTCAGAATTATGTTCTGAGTGCCACCAACCATAGGAACGACCTTGCTCTTCAAGTCGTCAATTAAACCTTTTGACCTGACATTTTTTTTTCGCTGCGTCTCCCAGGACCTAAGTCCCGTCCGACCATTTTGATCTGTATTAGGGCTTCTCTTCTGGTAATCCAATGTGTATGGTGATGATATTCTAATCCATTTAGTGCTCTATGCAGTAACTAGTGGAGGTCTTGAGACTGGAAGTAATCACTTCTTACGAGGTCAGAGAAACAACTCTGAGAATTTTTTTTTCAAATAATGACCTTAAATGCGGATCTAACTTCTTATTAAGCCTTCTACAGTATTAGTTGAGGAGTACATTTATTTCGACTGTTTTATCTGTTTTTTTTTTTTTTTGTTTTTTTTTTTGTCACTATAGAGCTCTACATATCAGTACTGTACAGTATGGGGCTCATTGGCATCTGAAGTAGTTCGTACAGTTTCGGTTCAAATTTATCTTTTCAGTCTATTAATGCACTAGTTCAGCCTTGCTTTTATTTTTGATGATTTTTCCACTCTCTTTACGTCGCTTACGAAATTACAATATTTTACACCATCGATTCCAAAACCAGATTAAAGAGTTACGAGTCATGTAATTTCAAGTTATTTTATTAGTATTATTATAATACCTCGGCATTGATTCAGAGTTATGCTTATTTTACTTACTTATTTACCACTCCCTTCCTGTCATTAGAACCGTTATATTGTAATATGGTGCAAGGTTACGAGGGAGGGGCAATATTCCCAAAATTTTGAAAAATAGCTTTCTTGATATTTTCATTGAAAAAATTGGAAAAACATGATATTGCCCTTCCCCTAGATTTGAAAAATACATTTTGCCCCGTTCCACATTACATTTTCGTGAATATGCGCCCCTACTCTCCCTTTCGATCTTTGGCACCGCTATATTGCAATATCGTACATCATCGAGACCATCGACGGCCTTAAATAGTTGCTAGCCATGCAATCTCAGGTGAACCCTCATCTTCACCGTTAGAAGCAAATATTGCACACATTCGTTTCCATCAACCCTTAAATTTCTGCTAACAAGCCGTGTAATTTCAGGTCAATCTGTCAAAGAATCTTTCAAAAATTTGATTGTGGCTTAACCGTAACACCATTGCCGTATCAAACACAAAAGGTATTTTTAAACGGAACCTAAATTTATCAGCTCAGATCCATTGAGCGGTAGTTTCAGAATCCTTTGAATACCACTTTGTGGAGTGGCTGTATGGCTGTCAATTGCCCAACTAGCTCTTGCTAAATTGGAGTAGCGCAAACTTGAGAAATTTAAATGCACTGGATGCAAAAAAGAAGTAATAATATAAGTAAAACGCTGTGTGAACAGCGAAATTTGGAATTCAGATGCTAGGCGAATTGTGTATTTTTTACAGAATCTGGATTCAATTATGTTTACTGATTGTGCGTGGCTTGGTTTTGATATTCTTGCATTTGTTTTTTTCCTTTGTCATTAAAGAACCATGTTTAAAATATACATCAAATTATCTCCTGATTTAGACAGTGCTTCCCAAAAACTTTAGAGATTTTCATATGATTCATAGTTTTGTTGTTTGAAGAATTTGACCTTCATCCCCAGAATAAAGTGTAGCGAAAGCGCCTCATTCAGACTCAATATCATTTTTAATATTTACATTATTTTTAAGGAAATGTAAAAATATTTTCTGTGCATTAAAGACCACTGTTGGAATTCATTCTCCTTGAAGTTCAGCTGTCATAACTTTTCTACCACGTCGAAAAGCAGAATAATTGTAATACTAGTATTCTAGCAGGAAATTTTAAACTTTATCATCAGGTGATTCCCACACAAAAATTCGATTTTTTTTCTTTTTCTTTACAAAGCCTTTTTGCCTTAAATATATCTGATTAAGCCGCAATTCCTAAAAATGCGGAACCAATTTTCGAATAGGTATGCCCTGGGTTACTTATTTAACTTCTTGTTCAGTAGATATGGATCCATTTCGATTTTAATATTATATTGAATTTCTTTCAATTCAATACCCGGTTAGAATTATTATGCAAAATTAAATTGTATTGACCGAATATCTGTTTAATCTAAAACTGAAGTGATCGGAACAACCTACTTTGTTCAATATATCCCTTGGTTCTTCTAATTTTTTTTTTTTTTTTTTTTTTTTTTTTTACTTTGAACTCTGTGCTTTGGAAGGGCTATAAAGTGTCCAATTTATATCCATCTGGTAGTAAGCAAGCAGTTTCAAGTTCTCTTGACTTTGTCAATCAATCGTAAATTTTCTATTCTGGAGTATGACAACAATACTCTTTAAACCCCCTAACAATTTCAGTCTTGTCATGGTTCCTTAAGCACCCTTCTATGGGAGCCTTTGTATGTACGTACTCAATTCATTACCATGTGTATTACCTGAGGATCGCCGCGGCATTTGATTCCTTTTTACTACTGAGCGATTCCTCTGTCTCGTTTGTTGATGGCTCGTCTCTCACGAAGAGATGTTTCAGTAGCTTCTAAAGCAGCCGTGTAGAAACAGCTGAAATGGATGTAGGATAAAACAAAAGTTGAACAAAAGAAGAAAAAGGAATGGCAAAAAAGAAGAAAGAAGATGAGGTGTCATCGAACATTGTATATAATAATATCAATGAGGAACCTATGGAAACTTTCCGGTGGCAAACCTGTGTCGTGTTGCTGCTTGCAGCAGTTACAATTATAAGTACTGGAATAAGTTGTGTTGCGTTTTATCGAGGATTTTCATTGGATAATAGGATAGTTTTATTGGAGTCGAAAGTGTTATCGCTCCAGCTGCAGTCTGCCCTCATCCCTGATGTTTTAGAAGGAGAGGACCTTGTACAAAATTTGACTCAAAGAATATTAGCATTAGAAAGCTTATTCAATGATAAACTAGTCCAGTTAAATCAAATTGTAAGAGTGAAAAGAGACTTGGAAGGTCAATGCCTGTGTCCTCCAGGTTAGTTGAATCATTTTAGTATAAGTAAACTAATGGATGTTAAAGGGTTTAATCAGAAAGTATTCAATAGGTTACTGTCATAATATCAACTTAGGGTTAAAATACTCCACAGCGTGGTATAGCTAGGTGGTGGGAGAGGTCTAAAGTCCCACATCTGAAATAAAAAAAAAGTTAAAACAGTGTACTTAGTTCTCCAATAATTCGTTTAGGGAGAATTTTTACTTATTAGTTGTATGTTGGACCCTCCCCCCTCCATCTAAAAATTAGTTGGAAGCTTACGAAAAGGAGGATAAAATTGCAGCTCAGCGGCCTTCCGCTAACTTGGAATATGTTAAGCTAGGTGAATGAATCGACTCCACAGACCAAATCAAGGCAGTGGCGGATCCAGGGGGAGGGGGGCGCGTCCCCCCTAAAGTCGTTTAAAGTAGTGTAATTTACTTAATTAGCGCAAGTTTGCGTTAATTAAACTTGCTCCTAACGCAAGTTTATCGGATCGACCAATTTTGCGCCCCCATCTAAAAAAAGTCCTGGATCCGCCCCTGAATCAAGGTCCCGAAGCTGTTTTCAAATACCCATCTCCGCCTTTCCTCCGTTGAGGACACTGACCTTTAGTGATCTCAGAAAAATGTAGCACAAGGTGAATGAAACTTTCAGAAATTGATCTAAAGTCTAAATAAGGCTATAGGCAGGTGTTTTCAAGCGTATGCTAGTCCTTCTATACCCCTAAGGTTTGAAAGACTAAGAAAATTAGTCCTGACTTTGAACAAATCATTTAAATTTGGCTCAGGGCACAGCTAAAATCCTGGGAACCGCTTTGGCTAAACCTTCAGTTGATTAGGAGCCGACTCAAACCAATCTTGAAATTTTTTTTTTCTACAGTTAAGACTGTTTTAGGACATGATTTCATAGGATCTTTAAAGCCCTACAAGTTGGGAAGGGCTGGAGACAGGAGATCCGAAATACATTCCTGCCACCGATTTTGGCTTTAGGCTAAATCCATCTCTGAAAGTTTGATTCTCCTAAATTAATAACTTTTGAAGTTAAAAAAAAGGCTGTCAGACGGTAGTTTTACCATAATATAGTTCTGGCTACAATATTGGCCGTCTGTCCCCGGGAGCTATTGCTAAAGATTCTGTGGAAAAAAGAGGACTATAGCTAATTTTCTGGGATTAGTCTATACGACAACCTACAAATGTTTAAACTATTAATGACTGTAACCACAGAAGCATATGTCAGTTTCATAAATGCTATCTAACGCAGCCATAAGGATCAAGACGTATGTTATCACAAGAAATATTTTTAATTATGCTAAAAAAGTATTTTTCTGTTGAATCCAAAGATTAGTTGCCCAACAGACGGGTTACTTACAAAAAGGATTATTGCTGGACTTCAACCAAAAAAGACTTAGGCTTACACTTACACATTTTTATTTGAAGGTTATACTTCTTTCAATACAGAACAAATGTAGCATTGCAAATATTCTTATACATTCTTAATAATTGGGAAAACAGCTCAATGAGTGAAACTCCCTCAACCTTATCTACTCTGTCATTTCCAAGGCGTAGGCTTAAACTTATGCGTGTTTATTTGAAAATTATACCCAGGGCCGTATCCAGGATTATCGTTTGAGGGAGGTTAATTTTTTCAAGGGGTTTTACAAAAAAACAATCCTAGAAAAATTAATATGCATTTTTGTTACGTTTTT
Source organism: Artemia sp. Kazakhstan ARC1039 (assembly GCA_029168905.1). NCBI lineage: Eukaryota > Metazoa > Arthropoda > Branchiopoda > Anostraca > Artemiidae > Artemia > Artemia sp. Kazakhstan ARC1039. Next base: position 51,493 of record JAQQPU010003707.1, on the reverse strand, counting down.
ACGAGTCAGGCAAATATTTCAGGTGGGGGGAGGTTGAAACCTCCCCCCATTTTATTTTTGACGGAAGTCAAGCCATCTCTGGGAATTTCCTTTTATTGTTACTAACATATATAAAAAAAGAAATATCAAATTGTCATTTTGGCCTTTTGGTTCTGTTGTATTAAATACAAGACACGTAAGATAGATGATAAAAGAAACTAGTAAAACATGTTCTTTTAACGGAGAATTCGATTGCAAACTGTGGTTTCTCACTGCGTTTACAATATTTAAACTTTAGTTTTTTTGGGTTTAGGGGGGAAAAGGTACCTAGGTTAGGTCACGTATTTAATGTATGCTATGCTTTAAACCCCCCCCCCCCCCCCCCCCTAATGTACAAATATATAGCCGAAATTTTTTTCTAAACTATTATATTTTCATCATATTTTGTTTTATACAAAAGCTAATAGAACACACAAGGGAAGGAGATTATGAGGTGAAGGTCTTCTCCGCAAAGAACTCGTGTTATAAAATTCCTGAAGCATTAAATAAATAATTTTCTAGCCGTAATATTTTATTTTGCTTTCTGACGTAAGAAATGCTCCAAATTTTGTAAATTGGTTCTTTAGAGTGCTTAGAGTATTTTTAGCTTTAATGCCTTTTTCTTGCTTTACATATTCATGAACAATGAAGTACAATCTATGTAACAATGATTGAAGAGTAATAAAATAATTCGGAGTCTAATTTGGAGTCTGGGTCTCATCCTGAACCACATTTTCGAATGCACCCATGATTTTGAGCATTGTTATGTTGATTAATCGACCCATAAAACTTGTATTTCCATGTTCTAAATGGTTTAAGAATGTATGCTGGTTGTCAAATTTGATTAGCTAAGAAGGCAGGAAACGGTTTGTTATATATATAACTTCTAGCGAATATATAACTTCTAGCTAGAGTAAAAACTTCTAGCGAAGCCACTTGCCCTCTCCTCACCACTGCCAAAAACTGTACTTCCTCGTACCCCTGCTGGGGTAAAAGAAAAGAAGGGCGTTATCGTATCCAATGGGAAGTGGTCAGAAGAAAAGATTTAAACGAAGCAGGAACTTTATGGGAGGGGATACAGGAAAAAACTCAGAGGAGACTAGGGTGCAGGAGGAATTTTGGCCTCAGGTGGGTTGGCAAAGAACGAAGGCAAAGAACGGTTTGTAAATCTAGAAAGACAATAGCACAGAGGCTCGACATCTCTCATTATCAGCTTTAATGGTTTAGTTAGTGATAATTTTTACGATTGTTAAATAATGTAGTGTTCATTGTTTATGGTAGGATATCTACTAGTGTCTTTATGATATTGACACTATTGCGACAACATGAAGTATAGTAACTCCAATGCAAAATTCCACAGAAAGCGATTTTGGGTCAGTAAAATGTTTCTACTCAGAGCTGCCTCTCTTGTTGTTTAGAAAACACAATTTCTTCCACACATCATAATCAAAGTTAAGTATAAAATTACGATGTTTATGAAACACCAAAATGTCGACATATCGTTATTGCTTACTTTATTGTTCAGTATATCGAAGCCTGAAAAAGATTCCTTGCTTAGAGGACTGCTTGAAGTAAAAAGGCTTATAATGAAAGGGGCTTATTCATAAACACTAAATATAACAAAAACCTGAAGCTAAGCTTGCTGAGGTAAATAATAACACCGCTATAGGCCTAAATATATATTAACTTCTGCAAGTTAACAAATCTACCACCAAAAAAAGGAAAAACGACCTCTATTCCTATAAAAACTACGTTGAAAGGTTACCCCTTTTCAATCTCTTGATCTTCCTCTCCCACTCACATTAGACCTTCTGCTTGAAGTAAAGGTAAATAATTACTGCTACTCGAGGCCGTATCAGGGGGGGGGGGGGCTAGGGGGTTTGAATCCCCCCCCCCAAAAAAAAAGAAATGTTTGTCTGACTCGTAAAAACGTACCGAAAATGGCAAATTCTGTATACACTTTTGAGGTTTTTTGTGTAAACCCCTCCCCCCCCCCCCAATTTTTTTAAAGTAAAACCCCCTCCGGAAAAAAATCCTGGGTACGGCCTTGCTGCTACCCCTAGCTTGGAGGTCAGGCCCATGGGGCTAAATATCCTCAGAAGAAGGCAATTATGTCTCAGCTTCATTTGGGGGAAGGGGATAATTCGTAAAAATCGCCCAAAATTATTGAATTGTATGGGAATTATGAGAAGTTATAAGGAAAATTGTAACGATCTTCACTTGTCACCTGTTCGAAGTTCAACCCCGTCCTCCTGTGTACGTGACGTGCTTCCTCAGAGGATTCTAATTCTGCAGAAAAGTATGCTAAATAGTGCAATTAGGGGGTTACAAAAAATTAACTTTAAAAAACGCATCGAAAAATTAACTTTAAAAAACGCATCAAAAATGTGTTCATGCATTTATATTACTTTTGACGAGTCAACCAAAAATCTCAGGGGTGAGGCTCCATAACCCCTCCCTTGAATACGATCCTAGAATACAAGAGTAGTTAGTCTTTAATTATGATCAGATGGTAGATTCAGTGCACACATGTGCCAATTACCATTTTCCGTCACTTGATTGAAAAACAAAATAGTTTCCTGTTAGTATAATTTCAAGGTACATTCAACCTGCATGCTTACGGATCCTTGTCCATTATTATAATAACTTTTTTTTTTTCAAAATTTCACCGCGTTGTTTATATAAACTGCTGCTATTTAGTATGCAAACATTTTTTTTAGTTCGACACGTTTTTTGAGTAATTTTTTTTTTAAATTCGTTTCACAGTCGTTTTTTTAAATTTCATGAGTCACAAATCGTGAATAAAAACAAATTTAATTTTTGATTTCCGTTTTATTATCCTAATTCTAGTTTCATAGCACCAGCTAAGCTTCGTTCGTAAACTAGTACTCAATCCGGCTGACGCGTTTCTCCCCAGGGTAAAATGAAGATTATACATGCTTATTTGTATAGGGAAAACCTGTATTACTTTTGTTTTTGTAAAATATTATAAATAGAATTTTTTTGGATTTTTTTTTAGTTTTGGGGATTTTTTTTTAATGGAGTAAAGACGTTTAGAATACAATTTAAAGTAAAAACGGAATTTCCAGAAATCTTTAAGATGGGGTTGGGGCTTCTTCCCCTAGTTTCGTCTAATGAGCAAGGTCTTGGTTAGATTTGAAAAGGTTTTGGATAATATCTGTATTTCTTAAGGAGAGTAAAGTGCCCTCTAAGCTTTCATTTAAGATCGTAAGTAAACATAATATCAAGTTGATACAAAGAGAAAAAAGAGAGATTACTTTCCTATAGGGGCCTAATTTTCTATGGAGCAGGGGGGGGGGCAACTGCCCCCTCTAGACCCCAGTCCCCCCTCCTCAGCTGAAATTTAGCGTCTTCAAAAATCTTGTCAAAACTAAGATAATACTACTACTAACTACTACTAACCACTCACCACAGCACCAAACCCCCTGAGGCCAACACAGCTACACACGCTCCTGCTCCATTCCAATCTATTCAAAGCCTTCCTCTTTACACCCTCCCAGGAAGTTTCCATTTCCTTTAGATCTTTCTTTATGACATCATCCCACCTCAACTGCGGACGACCTGCTTTCCTTTAATCCCTAGACGGTTGGCTGTAAAAGACAATCTTCGGCAATCTGTCATCCTTCATCCACAGAACGTGCCCTAGCCATCTCAACCTTTCTCTCATTATAACCCTAGACAGCGGGATTGAACCACACTTTTCGTACAGCCTACATTTTGAAATACGGTCAGTCAGCTGGGTACCCAGAACAATCTGTTGGCAATTTCTCTGGAAAACTTCTAGCAAATCTTCATCCGCTTTTTGGAGCGCCCATGCTTCCGAGCCATATCTGAACACTGTCATCACTGTAGCTTCCAATATTCTGATCTTGGTTTGCAAACTTATCTTCCTATTCTTCCAAACTTTTTTTTTTTACTGTGAAGCAACACCCTGAGCCTTGGCTATTCTACTTTTAACATCTTCACTACTCCCACCGTCTTTACTAATAATACTACCTAGGTAAGTGAAGCTATCCATCTGATCAATCTTTTGACGTCACCTAACGTCAACTTTTCATCTTTACTTTTTCCTAGCCTTAGTCCTGTTGCTCCATGGTAAGCAGCTTGCTTCTTTTTTTCATTGGTTTACATCTTATTTCTGGAGAGACAAACAAGCCTAACTTTCATAATCTGATCGATTTTAAAAGCGATGTGAAATTTTGAGCCAGTAAAAAGAACGAAAAGTTAAATTCCCCCAGATTGGCTCTAGTGTAGGAAATTTTAAACCAGGGAAAACAATTTTGTCACGCACATGTGATGCAAGTAGATCATCGGTTTCTGTGTAGCTGACGAATATCCAGGTGAAGTAAATTGAGGAGGTGCTATATATATATATANTGCTGGAGGGAGGGAGTAAAGAGGAAAGCTTTGAATAGATTGAGATGGAAGAGGAGTGTGAACAGTTGTGTTGGCCCAGACGCCTTAATGGCGCAGTGAGTTGTTAGTAGTAGCAGTGTAAAAACAAGTGGCGTTATGATAATGTATTCAATTTTGTTTTACTCTCTTTCCACTTTTCTATGTTTAAAACCCCATTTTGACTTTAATGTGGCATGCGTTTGCAATCTTAATTTTGCGGTTGGTATAGATAAGAGGATAAGACAATAAGCGAAGAAAAAATGACTGATGATAGAATCCTATTTATCTTGGTATAAAAGCATTTTAAAGTGAATTTTAGCTAAAAAAGCTGATTGAATGATTCACGAATTTAAACAATTTCAGCTTATGTTTGATTGATCGAACTATTGTAATATTCCCATCTTTTCCTTGGAATGGAACGGTTCTTAACCTTATATAATTGCTTTCCTAATAGGCTTCACACATCTTTCAGACTTTCGGTCCTTCTATTTTCTAAGGCATTCCCTGCATATCGGTAGTTTTGAGAAATACGGCTTCTGTGGTTCAGCTTTCCATATTGAATGCCTGTACTTAATGCCTTTGAGATAGAAGTAAATTAAAAGTAATGTAGTTACTTCTAGGACTTCAACAGTCAATCTGGTGGTAGCTATACCAGTGTATTCAACTCAAAACCTTAAAATAATGTAGGGAATGTGTTTTGAAACGAGATTGTCAAGTGGCGTCGCGGATTCGGTATTAAGTTCTTTATTTTTGCTGAACTTAGGTAATTACTTCTAAAATTAACAGAAGTCAATAGCAATTCTCTTGGCTGCAACATAATCTATATTACGTTTGTTTAGATATAGGGTGATGTTCGGAACTCTTTTCCTCAGATGAGCTGGACTTCGACCTTATAGCAGCACATTCCATGTTGCTTCTCATGCAACATCATCAACGAAAGTAAGCAAGAGTCTTTGATGTATGTTGTACGGGGACGTTCAGCTTCCAAAAAAAAAAAAATCATATTCCTAAATAAATTCCATTTGTTACAATATAATACATATTTTTTTTTATTAATAGTCTGTTGCTGACCGAGTACTGCAGAAAATTATAGAAGGTGCTAATAGAGTGTCACCATGAGGAAAAGTCAGACCCTAGAATTGTTCTTTTTGGCCGCTAAATTTAATAATGTACGGAATTTGAAAAATGGCTTCGTTTGGATTGGTTTTATTTACAAAGATTCCCCCGAGTACGAACTTGTAGTTTCAAGACATACATGCATTTAATAAATTCTTCCAAATTAGGCTGAAATTCACTTGCCTCGTTGTGACCTAAGGCGATTTTTATGAAATGTAATACCCTTGTTTGGAATAGATTCTAATCTGACAACTTGATTAAAGCCCTTTTAACAATAAAATTTTACTAACAACAATTTTCAGTTAATAACTCAATTAGACCTTACTAGCATACAAAATTATTTGAAACCATGCTCCTTCGCAATAAACATTTAGCAAGAATAAAGAACAGGATTGAAACAAAACCCAATTTCAATTGATTTGATCTAAGTTAAGGGCGGCCAGTCTTTGCATTATCTAAAAATTCTAAATTAAAATCTTTGAATTTAGGTTAGAAATTATCCCACTGGCGTCAGCAATTAAAGAATGAATGAATGGAATTATTTATTTATTTACTCAACTCAATAACATTCCAATAAAATGATACGCCCCCGACGATGAGCTGAGTTTGTAATTGTTGGGTGGAACGAACAAGAATTAATTTTTAAACACGAACAAAAAAAGTAATTGAATTCATAAAAGCAAAAGACTAGAAAAGGATAGACTGAGCAAGAAAAAAAGTATTGGAAGGGAATGCACAGAAGGAAACCTGACATCAAGGGCATGTCCAGGACTTTTGTTCTGGGGGGGATAAGAATAAAAAACGCATCAAAAATTTGTTTATATGCATTTTTGTTACATTTTTACGAGTCGGAAATAATTTCTGGCGGGGGGCACAAATTCTTATCGGTAGAATTAGGTAATTTTGAGGAATTCACTTAATCCTGGTGTTAGAAAATTATCATTATGAACAAGTCCTTAGGTAGGGATAAACTGTACTTTTAGCTGCAGGAGTGCTACAACATCCTAGATTTCCCCTAGTTATGCCAATTAAAAATGCATTGACCATATTTATTAAGACCTCTGGCTCGGGTTTTAGCTTAGAAGGATTGGAATAGATATACCCTTTCTGTTCCGCTGCGTGCCCCTATTCAAGTTTGTTGCTCAATAACTCTTCGATTTACGACGGACTCGAAGTAAAGAATAGGACTCAATTGGATATTGGGGTAGTAGACTCTTGTTTGGTGGTCTGAAAGTCCAGCCTGAATGAAGTCTATTTAGATGCTTGATTGACAAAAATATCCTGCTGAGTATCGGTAGTATCTCCATTAAAGATAGTTCTTGTTATTACTGGGGGGAGGGGTCATGTGTGCAATAAAAACACTGATTACTTTTTTAATCTATTGGCTCTGAACCAAGTTTCTTTACCAAACTATTGCAATTAAAAGACAAATTATTCAAAGTAAAGAATAGGACTCAATTGTATATTGAGGTAGTAGACTCTTGTCTGGTGGTCTGACAGTCCAGCCTGGATGAAGTCTACTTAGCTGTTTGATTGACAAAGACATCCTGCTGGGTATCGGCAATCTATAGCTCCACTAAAGATAGTTGTGTTAGTTAATGAACTGACCAAAATTGTGACGTCTGCAAGATAAATGTCTATTGAACGCCAAGGGAGGAACGAAGGTTAATTGAGCCTTGTCTTTTTTTTCTAAGTGATCTTTTGCTCAGCATGGGCTCTGCAATGGTCATCAAAACGTAATTGTAATCGCAAGGTTATGCTTAAATGATAACAATTTACGACATTCCGTTTTCTATGCTGCCTCATTTGGTAAAATTACATACTTTATTATTTAAATACTATCACCATTATAATAGCCCAGTAGATGAAGGTCAATTTGCAATCACCATATACCAGCAGTACCGTATGTCACATTTCGCCATTTGTCAGGGCTGTGGATCCAATTCACCTAATGTTTTAGGGGAAGGGCAAGTATTTTTTTTATTTCTTTTTAACAAAGATAAACAAAAGGTATTTTTCAAAAGGAAGGAGGGGGGGGGGTAGATTTTTTTCGTTTTAGGTTTTTAAAATGAAGCACCAAAAACAGTTTTGTCAAAATCCAGGGGAGGGCAATTACCCCCCTCCAATTAGCGTTCCCTTTGTGAGGTAGTCAGAAGCTTCTGGTTACTCCTATTTTTAAGTAGGATATTTACCTCAACGTTATTCTTAATATTATTCTGCTCTTCAATATAAAAAAAGAGCCGTCGTTGCTGAAGAACTTTCCGCCCCTTTTTCAGAAATGTGGATTCATTAGGGTAGTTAATAGTCAAAATGGAAGTAGCTATTGCTAAATTCTTTATTCAATGACAAATTAAGTTAAATAAGACATTGTAGATCCATACAGGCGCGTATCCATGAACTTTTTTGGAGGGGGCCAATAATGCTAAACAATTTTTGAGGGGGGGGGGCCAATAATAAAGAGAAAAAAATATGATTGTTTTGAATAACATATGCCTAGATATTCAAAGAAATTTCAGAGAGGTCCTTGGTTTTGGGAAAAGTTCTCCCTAGGTACTTCTCTGGATCCACATCAAAACCAAAATTGTAATTCAATAATTAAACCTACTTTGTTGCACCTTAGCAAGAGGATCAAGGAGTAGCAAGTATAGTGTTTTGCTCTTACTCATTTCAAAACTTTCATTTTATTGTTCTTTGCTACGAAAGGTCGCATAACGCTTGGTACACTTGCGCCACGCTTGGCACGGGCCACCGAGCGCCCTTGATATCTGAAAGCTGGTTACCCGTCGTTCAGCCGTTCATTCTTTCGTCCCAGCCAGTGGCGTATCCAGGATTTTATATTTTTTTTTTTTTTTGGGGGGGGGTTACAAAGAAACTTTAAAAGTGCATCCAAAACTTGTTTATATGCCTTTTTTACGTTTTTATGATTCGGACAAAACTTTCGGGGGGGGGGGGTTCTAACCCAGTAATCCCCTCCACCTGGATACAGTCTTGGTTTAAGCCATAATATTTATTGAATAAAACTTTAATAACTGTCGGGAAACCACTGTTTTTGAAAATCGTAATTAAAGAATGATGAAACCAGAAACGAACCCAATTTGGCATGTACTCCAACAATACAGTCAAAATTTGTTTATTTATTTTGCCCAATTTTTACAGTGTATGTAACAATGCCTTGAATGTGGAGCTGCGGAGCTTGGGGTCAAGCTGGGATCTAATACGCATTCACTTGCCATCAGAAAATCTTTGTTAGGCCTGCTGAGTTCCAAATAGGTTTTAATTTCTGGCCTCTTTACGAAAAGTGTTGTTTTAAGGACAATTTTAATGACAGCTGAAATCTCATTGCAGACAATGCCAGAATTCCTGCTGAAGGTAAACACTACTAACTGTCCAAAGCAAATATGTAACAACTAATAATAGTTTTCCACCGCAGCAGAAACTTGCAAGCTCTGTAACTGGCATTTATTTGTACTCAAAAAACAAATTAACAAAATAAATATCTGCGAGATGTTATTTGACTGCTTTTCAGTGATATTCAGGTCTGCTAAAGATAGAATTTGTAATGATGTGACGTTTCAAAGATTTTAGTTTACGTTTTGACTCACCGAAGTATAGTTTTGTTTTCTTTAGCAAACTTTAACACACCGTTAGATTTGACTATTATGCAGGATTTACTAGGTAGCCTACTCGCAGGGATTTGTTTTATTAGGGTTAACTTTTGATTTTCGGGGGGGGGGGGTGGGTGGGTCAAGTTTGCTTAAATAGTGAAAAGGCGCGAAGCTTATTGACTATCGAGGAACAAATTGTGGGAGGAGCTATAAAATTTTGGAAGACTTGACACAGCCCCCCCCTCACTGCGTACGTGCCTGATATGTTCCTTTATTCAGTATGTCGTGCAGAAAGAATCTAAATATTTGCCTTAACACAGGTACATGTGCAGGAGGCTCCTCCTGAGGGGGGGGGACACACAACCTTAAAAAAAACTAAAAAGCGAAAAATTACGGAGAATTGTATCAAAATTATTTGTATTTTCGCTCAAATGAATTTATTTGAATCGTGGAAGAATCCTAAGAGATGATGCATGGGCCGTATCCGGGGGGGGGGGGGGG
>JAQQPU010003707.1:20227-32406 GCA_029168905.1 Artemia sp. Kazakhstan ARC1039 | reverse complement strand
GCGCAATGTTTCCACTCTGGGAAAAACGAAGGCGTTAAAAATTTTATAAAATATAAGAAAATGAAAAATATTCCCATTTCCAAATGTGTAAATGTTCTGTTTCAAACCAGGATGAATATATTGAGGACTTATAAAAAATTTACAAACACTAGCAATGAATTCAACAGGGACGATGGCCTACTTGGTGATCACAAATTCAACCGTAAAATACCGACCTTTTGCTATAAAACCCAAGTGTAAGATTATTTAAATTGCATTACGTTTAAATGGTAAATGCGGTTTTCATGTCGATCAATTTAAAGTAGTTGTTCCTAATTCCAAAAAGAATTTAAGTGCACAGTCTTGTGTTGCACGACAGATTTTCATCAAGGCGGGTTCTCTCGGTTTGGCGCGCACAAAAGCGTATAATCAAAGACGAGGTGATTAACAACATCCATTCCAGTAATTGCTTTTCATTAGGATACAAGACTTCATCCCAGCTTAGTGAAAAGTCGAGCCTTCAACGGATATGAAAAATATATATTGCCAGATCGCATGCTCAAACCTAAATAACGTTTAGAGAGTAGATAATTTATAGCTTCTCATCAGCTGATTTAGGACGAAAAACTTACTTTACGCCACATCAGCTTCAATGATTTTGCGTTTTTTCGTGACTAGAATGTACGATTTTGCGGTAATCTAAACTTATGCAATGTGTCAAATATGCGGCCGAATAAAGATGTAGTTTACAGTGGCATCAAATCGTGGAAATTAGGAGGAGAGGCAAAAAGATTTTTTTCGACATCTATATGGCAGAAGCGAATCTCCAACATTTTATTAAGGGGGCAAGAGGGGTCCATATCCGGAGAGTCAAGGGGCATGGGATATATAAAAAAATTATCCGCATTATTGGGGGTAACTGCCCCCCTTGACCCCCCCCCCCCCCCCAAACGGCGCCCCTGCTATGTTGGCAATTTTTTCAATCGAAGTGCCAAAGAAGTGTTTTTTAAATGAAAATACCGATAAAATCTATTTTTCAGAATCTTGGAGGCTAATGCCCACCCCTGGCCCCAAATAAATTAACGCTGCTTATAGTTTGAAAGGTGTAGCCTGTGTGTTCACCCTTTGTTTCTCTTTGGAATACTCTGAGGAGCTTTTAATAATGACTCAAAACGAATAGCGAATCTAAACATTATTTTTGAGATTATTTTTTCAGCTTTCAAACTGTTGTTGTATTTCTGTTTCTTGATTTGAAATTACTACACTTTGGGACGACGGAGTTTTATTACTTCCTCTTTCCAAAATATTAGGTATATTTTGAAATGAGCTTTGCCTGAAACTACGGTTTAAATTAAAAATTAATTGAATTTCATTAGAAAGAGGAATTCCTGAGCACTTCTGTTCACGGTGTTAACATTATGCCAAAGCACAAAGTAATTACAAATGAATTTGTCCTGGCTTTGTCTACGTTTCATTGGGGGGATAATTCACTAATATACTAGCATTGTGATCAAATACTAACTTACTTTAAATGATGAATTATATTATATTACTGTAATTAATTACTATATATTATATATAGATGAATAAAGATCTCTATTTTTCACCATAAATAGAACGGATTTTAGTCAGTCACTGGCCTCGTCTATCCTGGAAGACTGTTTTCTTCGGCCCAGCAACTGAAGCGAAAACATAATGAGAGATTTGACCTGAGAAGTGTAAACTCCAAAAGATTGATTCTATCTTCAAAAATAACCGTTTCCATGCAGCTGAAGTTACAATTACTTGATTCCTTTAAAATCAGAGGTGCAACTTAATATGGGGATGGGGGGAACTGCCCCCAACCCTAGTCCCCCCCGCTGGAATTTAGCGTCTTCAGAAATATTGTCAAAATTAAAATAAGCATACATAATTCAAGTATTCACAGAAAATGCTCAGTTTTCTTTAATATATCTTTGCCTTTATGATACTGTATGGCTCATTTTCCACCGTCATTTTCACTTGGCGGGAAAATCAGCTCCAACTTTGCCCCTCCCACCCATGATTTTGAAGAAATTATACTATTGAGTACAGCAATTGCTATTTGTAATGTCTGTGAGACCTGGACCCTGAAGATCGCGCCTAGATGTGTGATTTCTGCGTTTGAGACTCAACCCTTTTGTGGTATAGCATGCTGTGTGTAACCTAGATAAAAACTCAAAAGAAGAACTTGGAAAGTTCAAGAAGTAAGAAGGCTTTAGTCTTTCTGAAAGCGAGATAGGGAGATAGCTACTTGCTACAGCAACAGAGATTACTTTTCAAACATTAAGCCACTATGAATATTAAATGATTCGTACATCAATATTTGTTTTGTGGTCGTTATAGATTTTACAAATTTTCCAGATTTAGTGCAAACAATCAAATTTGATAGAGCCTTTGTCCTTGCTACTCAAAAGGGCACTAGTTTATAATGATAGATCCAATGATTCACTCCCTGTTTAATTTCATTTTTACATATTCTCTTTCAAAAATATTATAGCCTATCGTTGCTAAATTACTGTTCATTAACAAGACCTCTGCTGCTAAAGTTCCATGAAGTCAAGGCCGTACCCAGAGAGGGGTTTAGGGGGTTTCAACCCCCTCCCCGAAATGATTGTTTGGCTCGTAAAAACATAACAAAAATGGATATAAACAATTTTTTTATGCATTTTTTGAGGTTTTTAGTGTAAAAAAAAATCTTTGAATAAAACCCCCTTCGAAAACAAATCCTGTGTACGGCCTTACATGAAGTGTTGCAGTAACTCTGACTTATGGACCACAGTTGCGTAGCAACGTAAGAAATAATGTCTATATGATTGAACTTAAAACTTCTAAAGTTGGAACAAATTCCTAGATGCTAATTCTTACCAAATTTAATTGAAGTCCCATTGCCATTCTTTCTAGTTACGGATGACACGAATCTAATTCTTCTCTTAATGAGGTCTGATCAAATGTGCAATTTTTGACCAGGTTTTTAGTGACATCTGCCAACCAACTTAATAATCAGACTGATGAAAGGGACATATCCTAATCCCCCCCCCCCCCAAAAAAAAGAAGCCAAATCTGGCGCACACCATTACTAGCACAACTGCTTGCCCGTAGCTCATACTTCCCATCGCGTTTGGCTGGAGTCTGACATCTTATTCTTCTTCCCTTCTTCCTTTTTCGTCTAAATTTCAAAAATATATTTTAGTAGATGTTCTTATGACAGGAATTTAAAGACCCCCTCTTCCTCCCTACAGAGTTCAGGTTTCGCTAGAAATCCAAAAAGGCACAACTTAGGAATCAGCCTTCAGTTTCCACCAAATTGTGCTGAAATTCAATAACATGTTCTGGTAGATGTTCGGATTGGTTCTGGACCTGACACGAATGGAGTGACCCCTTCCCCGTGCAAAGGCTGTGTCCGATACGGACTCATCAGAATCAAAATCCTAATCTTACTTTCCGCCAAATTTGGGTGAGATCCGGCTGCATATTCTGATAGATGGCCTGCTGACAAGAATTTAGTGTTCCCCTTCCCTCCAAGGAAATAAGATTGCGATCACATACCAGAAACAAAACTAGGAAAAGAATCCAGCATATGATTATCGAAGACGTTTACTTTGGTAGCTATGACAGTATTGTTTTGCTCTTTGTATATGTTACATTTAGCAGGAACAATATTTATTGTCCTTTGTCTGGAAAACTACTAGAAGTGAAGTTTCCCAAATATCAGTGGAGATGGTTTGGAGCTGGAGCTGACCTAAGTTAATTCCAAACTAAGTATGATTTTAATTACGAGGGTTGTTTATTCCACCTCCAGTTGACTATGAAGAAAAGACGGGTTAATAGAAAAAATGACCTTAATAGCAAAATTAGAGGATAATGAAGGTTATTTAATAAATCTTTCCATGGAGCAATTTTTCGTGGGTGAAGGGACTTTTCCATGGAGGGAGAGCCGGATTTCCCGTGATTATTTAAAAAAAACGACTATAAATGAAAAAAAGAAGAAAAGTTTTCAACTGAAAGTAAGGAGCAACATAAAACTTAAAACACAGAAATTATTACGTATAGGAGGGTGGTTGCCCCCTCCTCAATACCTCGCTCTTTACGCTAAAGTTTTCTTATAACTTTTTGAAAAAGCTTATTATTCTAATTAAACGGCCCTTGTGTTTCAGGAGTCATTCTTAAATAACTGGAACAATAAGTCAAACTTTAGCGTAAAGAGTGAGGTATTGAGGAGGGGGCAACCACCCTCATATACGTAATAATTTCTGTTCGTTTTAAGTTTGAATATTGTTCCTTACTTTGTTTTTTTTTAAAACTGTTTTTTTTTTATTTAATTCAGGGAAAAGATGTAAGTCAGTCGGTACTAGGTTGGGACTAGGCTTCATGATGAATGTTCGAAAATGTTCCATTTGAATTGCTCAAAGAGCCGTCAGGTTTCACGAGCACTGTGAGGATGGGTATTGTGATGTATAACCTTTTTTGTATTTTGATTAGGTCTCCGGTCTCCCTAGGCGTCACAAAATTTCACACAAAAGAATACGCGGTAATAGTTGTTCCAGGCTGCGTTAACCCTGCAAGCAATACACCTTCTGGTCCAAAAAACAGTCGGCATAACCTTGCAGTTCTTGAACGTTTATTAGAATTTTTTTTTGCTTATTTGGGGATATCTTATGAATTTATTATTGTAATCGTCTTATCGAACTCAGGTCTCATCACCTGTCACTTTCCTTGAGTTGAAAAAGTGGATGGATTGGGCCGCACTTGCAAACTGACAAGGAGCTCAAAGAAGCCGTCATAACTCACTTCAATCTTTAGTAGTGACAATTTATGAAGGGAGTATTACAAAGTCTGGGAATGAAACTATTTTTTGTGTGCACCCTTGTTTACTTTATAGCGATATAGAAGCTAAAGAAATAACGGTACTTTCCCATTATGGGGGCCTCTTGGGTTAGCCGCTATAGAGTAGGTAATGATAAAACCCGTTTTTGTCGTGTTAACCGCTATAGAGTATGCAATGATAGCATGGTTTTAATTGCGCATACGATATTAAACTGTGTTTTTTGGGGGTTTGGGGGGGGGGGGGGGGAAGGTACATAGGTTAGGTTAGGTATTTAATATATGCTATGCTTTATCCCCCCCCCTAATGTGCAAATATATAGCCCAAATTTGTTTCTAAACTATTATATATTCATCCTATTTTATTTTATTTAATTAGCATTAACCAAACTTGACTTTTAGAGAGGCCCGCATAATGGGAAAGTACCGAAATAACCTTGTTCTTATTCCATAGTAAAATAAGCAAAGGGAGCATGCCAAAGTGAATTTTATGATTTCCAGAGATGATTCTTAGGCAAAATTAAAAATACTTATAGTTTTTGGACTTAGCTCCAGAGTATCAAGATTTAAAACGACAGCATTCAATAAACAAAGTGAGTCCATAAATTTGTTGGTTGTTAAAGTGCTGGCATTTATTGTGAATATTTGTAAAAAGAAAAAAATTGCAGACATAAACTGTGCCATATTAATATAAAAAAGTGACGAAACCTGTTCCAGATCAAATAAATGACCATGGTGATTACATTTTTGTCTTGATTACTGAAAGCTAATTTAAAACAGGTGAAACTGTCTTAATGTTTGTTCTAGGTGTCAATAAAATAATGATCAAGTCTGTCCTTCGCACTATGAGCATAACCAGTAAATCTCTTTTATATACGGTACCATCAGTCTGTTTTATATTTTCAGTCTTCAAGTATGCTTGTTTAGCGAGATCATAATTGACAATAAAAGAGTTTTTGGCTGATTAGTAAAACTGCTTAGAAATGAAGCTCAGACCCAGAGAATCCCGACTTCTGATCAAACAGTTCGTGGTAACGAACTGTCAGTAAGGAGTGACCTGGCTCAATAGTAACCGAAACTCTAAAAAACGGAATTTTGATACCAATAGATACATAAAGAGAATTAGATTTTTATGCTGATTTCAAATGTATAAGTTTCATCAAGTTTAGTCTTACCCATCGAATGTTACGAGCCTGAGAAAATTTACCTTATTTTCGAAAAAAGGGGAAACAACTCCTAAAAGTCATAGAATCTTAATAACAATCATGCAATCAGATTGAGCGTATTAGAGAACCCTACTGTTGAAGTTTCAAGCTCCTATCTGTAAAAATGTGGAATTTTGTATTATTTTTTTTTGCCAGAAAAAAGATCACGAGTGCTTGTTTTTTTTTCAGGGGTGATTGTATCGACCCAGTGGTCCTAGAATATTGAAAGGGGGCTCATTCGAACGAAACTTAAAAGTTCTAGTGTCCTTTTTAACATGGAAGACTCTTTTTTACATGGGAGGCTCTTCCATGTAGGAATTTTCACGGGGGAAGGGAATTTTCCATAAAGGGGTGCCGGGTTTCCCAGTATTATTTAAGAAACGATCAGAGATGAAATTAAAAAAACAAATTTTTTCAACTGAAAGTAAGGAGCAAAATTACAACTTAAAACAAACAGAAATCATTTGGTATATGAGGTGGTTCGCCCCCTCGTCAATACATCACTCTTTACGCTAAAGTTTTTTTTAGTACTTTCAAAAGAGCTATTTAGCCTAATTAAACGGCCTTTGTGATTCAAGTGTCATTCTTAAAGAATTGGAACAAAATTGGAACTTTAGCGTAAAGAGCGAGGTATTGACGAGGGGAAGAACCCCTCATGCACGTAATAATTTCT
The DNA here is from genome assembly GCA_029168905.1 of Artemia sp. Kazakhstan ARC1039. Lineage (NCBI taxonomy): Eukaryota > Metazoa > Arthropoda > Branchiopoda > Anostraca > Artemiidae > Artemia > Artemia sp. Kazakhstan ARC1039. The sequence goes on along the minus strand of JAQQPU010003707.1, from coordinate 25,707 downwards.
GTCCATTTTAAGGTATTAGTGCATTTCGAACTTAAAAATCAAAACGCAATTAGGCCTACTGTTTCCTGGATTTATATTTACAGACTGCATGTGTACGCACACCCAAAGCCTTTCTGTAACCTCGTACAGATGATATTTTTTTACCTTGGGTTTATTTACTTGACTAAATAACGACGAAGACCACACTGTCTTTCCATAACTCAAATAACAAAAGGTAAAACAAAAAAGAATTATTTCAAGACATTGAATTTTTTATTTTCTAAATGAATATTTCGGTTTTTAGGTTAACTGCCAAAAAAGCAACGACTACATGAAAGACATGCTCCTGATTTTTTTTTTTTTTTTTTTTACCTGAATGAGTTGCCTTGTTTCGTATTGTTTTCAGTTCTAGTTGAACTTCCATGAATTGATGATGTTACAACTGTTTTAATTTAGTCTTTTTAGTTTTAATGGTCATGCATTATATTTTAATGTCGTATTTTGTTGGCTATTATATATAGAGCCGAAATATTCATTTACAAAATAATCACTGTCTTAAAATAATTCTTTGTTGTTTTACCTCTTCTTATACTTGACTCTACGCTCAAATTGTCTTTAAGGAAACCTTTGGTAAGGTTAATTTTTGAAACTATGACACTATTAGTAGATGCTTACAGAGAAAAAAAAAATAAGATAAAATAAACCCTCTCGCTTTACGATTTTGTATTGGAAGAATAAAACTGGAAATAAAATGGTTGTTTATTTTAAGTTTAAATAAACTTAAGAAATATTCTGACGATATGAAATTTCAAAATAAAACACTAAATTTCATTCGCAGTTGTCTGCCTTTGTGCGAGAGGATAGGAGTAGAGCGACTCTTAAAATGTTGTAAAAGGTGGGAGAGCCTTCCTAAAAACAGTTGGTGTAGTATTATTATGGAGGACAAGGGTCTGATCAAGCTCGTCCCCTTGCAGGAAGCCGTGATTAGGTGCTCTTAGGAACTCATTGAATTTGTCGCCAAGAAGAACTAAAGAGATGATGCAGCTTTAGATGAGAGATACATTGTATCAAGGCACCTGATGCATTTTATCAGGTGCAGTGGCAAACATTGTATGCCATGTTTTTGGCTAATTAATCTGCTGATTCTGATGACTTTGCATCATGCTTTTCTGATTTTGCATCAGTTTTAGCGGATTTTCGTTTTTGCTTAAAGTGCTAAGATCTAGAGCTCGGTGGTACCAGTCATAAATGCTTTAATTTAATTTTTTCTGCCCAAAAGAACATTGAATGAAGAACTTCGATGATATTCTCATCAAATTCGTAAGATCATTGATAATAACAGTACAAACTTTGGTTTTCTAAACTGGCCTGAGCAGAAAGATCAGATTCCTCGAATTTTCCTACAACATCGTATTTTTTAAAAACATTTAAGATATGAATAGCCAAACAAATAGCCAAAAAATAGGCCCACATTATAAGATCCTTAAGGAATATTGTTTAACAACCCTTATGATGAATGATGATTTTTTATGACCGCTCATCCAAGCTTCAAGGTGTGAATCCGAAGCAGCTCACGTTTTGAAGTCAGACTTTCTGCTAGAGTACATATCTCAGAAAGTAGGGAATTCTGTGAATGATAAATTTCCTTGCTGCCATGCAAGAGTATGTAGATACAGAGGAATGTGAAAATCATCATACTATTTAACACTTGTTTGATTTTTTATAGTGCTTAATATTCAGATCATGACTATAGGCTCATGTGGATGAAAAAGCTTCGTCATTTTGCAGACCACCTATGTGAATAGATTGAATAATCTTTTACTATTTCAAAATATAGCATCTTATCACTGATATATGTTAGTTTTATTAACAAAAGAATTTATGGTACAATCTCACGGAAATAACAATATCTTGATATGGCAGATGATTGGACCTGTTTTTGTCTAAAGCGGTTAAAACAGTCAATAGAAATCTGGTTGTAAATTTTAATAGTTTCTGAAGACGACTCTGTTAGATTTATCTGCTAGTTTGGGGTCTTGTACCGTTTCTTCTTTGGGCTGGTGTGCAAAAACGAAAATTTAAAGGTTGCTCAAAACATTGTTTCGGAAATGTTGGCTACTACAAAACTTTTATTCAGGCATACCTATCATTGTTATCTTAATGTTTCAATTCAACTAAAAAGACCTCAATATTCAGTTATGAGATTTTTGGTAATAGCAGGCGCTAAATTTAAAGAAAAATTAGCTAAAACCAATTGGCACCAAACAGTTTAAGGAGATGCACTTTATTTTAAAAGTGTAGTTGTCTTTGGGAATTAACTTACTGTTAATGTTTGAATGTTTGCTGATGAAAAGCGTTGCCAAATTTGACTAATTAGTTTGCTTGTTTATTTTCACGATTCAACGTGGCAATACTGACAAAATTCTCATGCTGATTCAAAACTCTGGTCTATAGACCTAACGGTGCTTATCGGTGCAAGACCAGAAACTATAGTTTCTGGTTTTGCACCGTTTCTTCTTTGGATTGGTGTGTAAAAACGATAATTTAAAGGTTACTTAAGGCATTGTTTCAGTCATGTTGGCTACATTCAGATATACTGATTAAAATACAGCTCAGAATGTAAAGTGGTTTATAAGATCCTCTAGATATACCCCCTGGTCAGTGGCGGATCCAGGAGGGGGGCGAGGGGGGTGCACGCCCCCCTAACGTAGTCAAAAGTAGTGTAATTTACTTAATTAACGCAATTTTGTGTTAATTAAACTAACTCCTAACACAAGTTTATCGGATAAACCTATTTTGCGCCCCCCCCCTAAAAAAAGTCCTGGATCCACCCTTGACCCTGCGGAAAATGAGATGTATGTGATATATTTGCAAACGAATCTGAAGAATATTTTGAAAAATATTTGTCCGGAATTTCTTGGTTAGGAGAAGTGTCTGTAAATAGAACCATGGTCGAGATTTAACCAAGAATTTAGCTTACCAGTTCTTATGTCTACACTAGGAACATTAGGAGGTATGGGCACCGCTACGGAGGTACGAGGGGAAAGTTCCTCAGTTAGATGGGCTGATACCAAGATTTCAGAAAACATCCCTCCATTGACGAGTCGAATTCAAGATGAACTCTTCTCATTTTAGCTCTGGGATAACGGGGTATAGGTATGCATTTTGAAATTCGGAAAATTTGATTAAGATAGAAAATTTAGTAAAAAAACAACAACAGAATTCGGTTTGACTGTATTCTGTAACTGCTTTAAGTTTGTAATAGTTTTTTTTCAGAATTAATAAAATGATTGATTGATCGATTGATTGACATTTCAATATCGACTTGTCTAGAGTTATTTCTGGCATATCAGTGAGAGATACAGGATTTAAATTTTAGCTTCTCGAATAGATAATTCCATGCTCTACACATTACATGCTCCCTAGTACTTGGAGCTAAACTGATCCCTCGAACTTGGAGCTAAAACAATTTATTTCTTTTTTATATTTCTTAGCAGGCTAGAAAAACATGGCCTTTTTACTTTTGCTTGAAAATTACGGAAATTTGACAAACTTCAGATCTCTTTCCTTTCTTTTTGCGATCGCCATACTGGAAAAAAGTTTCGAATTTCTATCTGTTTCCTAGCTACTTAGCGCTGATATTATGCACGAAAGCACTACTGGCTGCTCCATTATGTAAATGGTATTCAGCCCATATTGACACTATACTGGGAAACGTACTAAATATTCTTTAATTCTGATTCAATAAAGAAAAACAAGTTTTTTCAGCTGAAAGAAGCAACATTAAAACTTCAAAACGAACAGAAAACATTACGTATATGAAGGGGGTTGCCTCCTCCTCAACACCTCACTCTTTGCGCTAAACTTTGTAGTACTTTTGAAAAAAGCTTCTTTTTGTTGCAATTAAACGACTCTTGTATTTCAGGAGTCGTTCTTAAAGAATTAGGACAAAATTTAAACTTTAGCGTAAAGAGCGAGGTCTTGAGGAGGAGAAAATCCCCTTCATATACGTAATAATTTCTGTTCGTTTTAAGTTTTAATGTTGCTCCTTACTTTCAGTTGAAAAAAAAACTTTTTTTATATTTAATTTCTGATCGTTTTTTAAATAATCCCATGAATCTGGCCCCAGCTCCACAGAGAAATACCCTCCCCACAAAATACTTTTGTGTAGGAATCCTGAAAAATTTCCCCAGCGTATACTTTCTTCAGACAAGTTCACCTCCTGGAGACTACCCTCCCCATGGAAAGTTCCCCTGTGAAAAAAAACCAGCAGAAAATTTATCTTCCCACCCTAAAATGTACGCATGCTTTCCAAAAGCAAACACTATGCTTAAACAATGGGCAATTTTTATAACTTAAATGCCTTTCCCCTGGGCCTGTGGGGGGGGGGTTCACGTTATTTCCAAAGGCATATTTATTGGGGCTTTCAACTATGATGAATAAAATGGCTATTTCATAATTTTAATCGGACAGTTTTAGGGGAAAAAGAGATGGTCGAGGGGGCCTAGTTGCGCTCCAATCTCTCTTAAAAAAAGCAGTAGAACTTTTAATTTCCGTTTGAATGAGCCCTCTCACGATATTCTATGACCACTGGGTCGATACGATCGCCCCTGAAAAACAAGACAAAAAACAAACCAGCACAAAAACAAATAAACACTCATCCGTGATCTTTCTTCTATCAAAAGTTACAACATTCCACATTTTTGCAGATAAAAGCTTGACACCTTTACAGTAGGGTTCTCTGATACGTTGAATCCGATGGTGTGACTTTCATTAAGATTCTATGACTTTTAGGGGGTGTTTCCCCCTTTTTCTAAAACATTTGAACTTCGCCGATTCAATTGTTATATCTACTGGTATCAAAATACCGTTTTTAGAGTTTCGGTTACTTTTGAGCTAGGTCACTCTTTATTTACAGTTTGTTACCACGAACTGTTTGATAGTTGAAATCTGCTTGTTTTAATTGGTCAAGTGGAAACATGAACAGCCATAGACGCCTCAACATTTCAATCAAACAGTTCGTGGTAACGAACTGTAAGTAAGGAGCGACCCGGCTCAATGGTAACCGAAACTCTAAAAAACGGGATTTTAATACCAATAGATACATCAAAAGAATCAGATTTTAATTCTGATTTCAAATATGTAAGTTTCATTAAGTTTAATCTTACCCATCAAAAGTTACGTGCCTGAGAAAATTTGGCTGATTTTCGAAAAAAGGGGGAAAGACCCCCTAAAAGTTATAGAACCTTAATGAAAATCACACCATCATATTCAGCGTATCAGAGAACCCTACTGTAGAGGTTTCAAGCTCCTATCTACAAAAATGTGGAATTTTCCATTTTTTGCCAGAAGAAAGATCACGGATGCGTGTTTATTTGTTTGTTTGTTTGTTTTTTTTCCCAGGGGTGATCGTATCGACCCAGTGGTCCTAGAATATCGTGGGAGGGCTCATTGGAACGGAAATTAAAAGTTCTAGTGCCCTTTTTAAGTGACCAAAAAAA
>JAQQPU010003707.1:4900-15227 GCA_029168905.1 Artemia sp. Kazakhstan ARC1039 | reverse complement strand
AACGTCGTTCCTTACTTTCAGTTAAAAAAACTTGTTTTTTTTATTTTTCAACTAAAAAGACCTACATGCGCATTTATGTATTTTTTGTGTTAATAGCAGGCGCTAAATTTAAAAAAAGGGACGAGGAAAATCAGCAAAAAATGAGCTAAAACCATTTGGCACTAAACAGTTTAAGAAGGCGTGTACTTTCCTTTAAAGGTGTTTGGGAATAAACTGATTGTTAATGTTTGAAAGTGTATTGATGAAAAGCGTTGTCAAATTTGACTCATTAGTTTTGCTTGTTTATTTTCACGGTTCAACGTGGCAATACTGACGAAAATCTGGGGCTGCTTCAAAAACTTCATTCGATTGAAATAAGGAAGAAAAATCATAGAAAATTGCTGTTTTCAGGCATGAGTTCATGACGCAAAGAATGTTTTTATCTTAGGGTTCTTGGTGTAAGAGATGGAATTTACCCGTAGTAAATCTCTACTAGAGGGACATACAGGAACTAAAAACGCATTTAAAAAAAGCAAGCCCGTCATAATCACCTGATAACTTACAGTTTTCTACGTGCAATTACTATTTGATTATTTCCTCGTAAAGTATTTTCAACATCCATCATCTGTTCTGTTGACGTTTCACACATTCTTTTCCCCAATTTATTTGTCAACTTTTTGATTCCCCAGAATGCTCGAAAGTTGACACCATCTTCAATCAGCTCTTAGCCCTCTAGTGGGGTGTCACGGGTCTTTCTCGGTGTTTACAGGTGAATAATAGTCTTATAACACACTTGAGTGGTAAGTATTGTCTCTATGATCGATACTAAAGGAATGGTGACAACGGGGGGATTCTTTCTGAATAATAACAAGTTAATAACTTTCAACCGGTCGATGTACTTATCCGCTGACAGATATTAGTACGAGCTCTTTCGATTTTAAGATGGGTAAAATTCCTCCGTGCATTCCATGGTACTATTAACTGCTTTTGCCATAGATGTCAAGAGATCACTAAACATTGGGTCGCAGAATAAAAATAAACTTTGCTTATAAGGCAAATTGTAAACAAAAGGCTGGATTGAAGTAGGATTTTTTATTTTTAGCACCGAAGACATCAAAATAAAAATATTTCTATCCCCTGCGCACATATTAGATCTATTCATGCCTGAAACCACGATTTTCTTTGACTTTTTTTCGCTGTTTCGCTGTTTTTCGCTGTTTTTTTTTTCGCTGTTAGGACAGTGTCACATTTTTGTCAGTGTTGCCACGACCGTGAAATAACTTGTATGAATTCAAACATTAAACATCTGTTGATTCCAAAGACAACAACACCTTCTAATAAAATTAACAACTTCTTCTTGTGCGGGTGTAATATGTTGTACCTGATATTTGCTGATTTTTCACCCACGACCCTTTTCCTTTACATTCGGTGCCTACTACTAACAGAAACTGCATAACTGCCATGGAGGAGTTTTTCATTAAAATTGAACTCGTGATTTTTTCCAATTTTTAAAAGACATCTAAGGTTGTATAAGTTTCATTTGACCAACTGTAATAATCAGATTTCATTTTCACTGTCCTTGGAACTCAAGTTTATTTCGTTTGATATATTATAAGTATTTTAAGAAACTATAATTATAACTACTTATTTTCGAAACGTCGGAAGTATTAAACTGCGGGTATCTTAAGAGCTTGTCTGCCTTATGCCAAAACCCAGTAGGCCTATCTCCAAAAATTAAATTGAGCTAAGAATTGAGCTCTTCCAAACTTGTTAGAATTGTTTTATATTCTATACTTTTTGAGATACGAAGAAAAAAAAAAGATTTCACTGGTTTTCTATAGCCAGAATCTAGCGTGGACATGCTGGAATAACCTAACCTAGTATCTACGTCCAGCCAGAAACGGAGTTGCAAAGATGGGAAGAGATCGGACTTCAGGAAGCCCTTTTTTGAATTTCAGCATCTTCATCTATTCTCCTGTTTTAAAACTAAAAAAAGCCACTGTTTTACTATTTTGTTGAAAATTTAAACGATGGATATTCTAGTAGGCTTTGGCCACAGTTTATATAATTATCCAGTATGATCTTTCCCTATCTCATCCATTATAAAAACCCGGACCAAGGTGCGAGTGCTCCAGAGAACGTTTTTGCAGATAGAAACATAGGCGGCATCAGATCTTTTCACGGGTAGACAAGTCAGACTGTGATCTAATCGGAAACAAGTGGAAACCCGCTATTACGAATAATGCACTTTGTTGGAAACAATCGGAAAGAGACTAACCCGCTAATGCAGAAAGAAGTGGGAGGAGCTTTTTGTTCGCACCGAGAACGAAGACCAGAAATGATCTGCGATAAGCTTGCTGGATAATTATATGAACTGTGGCTTTGGCAGTGGAGAACTAAGCTAAGCAAGATGGCTACTTCAGGGATTACAGCATAAATATTGCTCGAATTGAAACCCCATAGTTCGTTTTAATTACTCTAATTAGGCTGGAAAGCGTATTAGTAGCCAAAAACCTAACAAACGTCCTTAGCATGTGTTATTTTAATTGAAATTTCTTTTTGCTTCGGTTTGATTTCGCTAGCTCGTGCCAAAGTTTCGTCTATTTTCTTTAAGTGAATAGGTTCAAATTTTAAAGCGACAGAAAGATTGAACTTCTAAGCATATGTGTATTAGATAACAATTTGCTTGATGGATTTATTGTTAAAATGAGCGACGGTATCAAAAATTTCATCGAAGTGATAAAGTCTGTCAGCCTCTAAATTCCTAATGATGATTGAGTGGTTAGATGAGAGTCCATGGCTGAGCTCAAGCAAACGGAATTGGCTCAGCTGTCAATTTCATCTCTATTTCGTCCGTTAGGTAACAATAGGCAAGCCATTAATCGTTTTCCGGATTGCAACTATTATCATTTGGCAGAGACGTTAGGCTCAAAAGTTGCCATGGCTTTATTAAGTTTCAGCTTCCTTCAAACATTTCTGTCTATACACTTTTCCTCCTTATTGAAATTTAACTTGAAAATATAAATTATCCAAGATCATTTGTTTCATCTTAAGTGCGATTTTAAGTTTTATATCTCTTCCATATCCCCCACCCCTCTCTTTATCCCTCTTTTGTGTATACGTGTTTGTGTGCGTGTCTGTCGGTCTTGGTGTTATCTAAGCTATCAAATTTAGCTAAGATCATAATCTAAAGAAGGTAAGCGAAGTTTATAAATATTGTGTTTGCATGTCGCATTTTCTTTCCCAAGGTGTCAGATTGTTCTCAAGTTTGATTTTGAGAGATGCTTGAAAGAAAGAAACTTAAAAAAGGAACAAGGACGTTATCTTATTTGTTATTCTGGTGGGGGGGGGGGGTATTATGAACTGTGAAATTCCCAGGCATGGGCTAGTAGAAAATCCCGTGTTGCCACATTCCATGAAATTACGAGTAAACTTATCTTTACTCGTAACATTCTTAACTCTCTCTTTACGCCTCTTAATAAAATTGCTTGCTTTAATTAAGTTTTAGTATGAAAAAATGACCTCAGCTAGTTGCCAGTCCTAAAAGCCTTGGGAAACGTAGCTATAAAAAGCTATAATATTGACCCAACTTAAAGAATATATTATTTAATCAATACGAGGGATCAGAATTATTAGTATAATATCTTTGACCTTAACCGCACTAGCGTTTACTAAGCAAAGAGTTCTTTGGAAGAGTTCAAACAAACGCAAATTCTGAGGAGGGGGAAACCTGTCACCCCTTCAATAGCCTATGTGCCCAACAGCTCCAAAAAGCCTAAAAATTTTAAGATACGCATTTCGGTCTGATACAGAAATAATAATAAATGTTTACCAGAACAGCCGAAAGAAAAGTAATTGTGTCTCTGAGGGGAATATTAGTTCAGCTAAAGGTCCCAATCTATACGAATGTACCATATGGAACAGATGTGGTGTAGGTAAATATCAGGGTAGAAAATTGGTAGGGGGATCATTCTATCAAGAATTAAAAGTTATGGAGTTCTTTTAAAGCAGCCAGCCCACAATCCATGCTCTTCTTGCCCAACAGCCCCTTGGTAATCCCCCTGGCATTGGATCACAATTTTGATGGTCATTTCACTCAGAGTAACTGTATTTTGCCGAATCAAATTGATTGACCAAATTCGAGGCAAAATCTTGCAAGGAATTTAAACACGTATGATTGAAGGTACAATTTAGGCCTATGACCAACCAAACCACCTACGCCAGACCTGAGCCGTCCCTTGTTACCCCTGAGGGTACTGGATAAAATTTTGAGATAGTCATTTTGCTTAGAATAGCATAATGGACCCTTAAATAGGCGTGTCCCACACACCCCCAAGGGGAAGGGTCCTTAATTATGCAAACTGCCCATTTTTCACCGATAGGTTTTGGTGTGCAAGGACGGCATGCTGACTAGTTTGAACCAGTATCATGCTAGTACTTTTAATCTGGGAGTGTGAACACCCTCCTTGGTCATCCTAGTCTAGGTGGCAAGAAATAAAGGAGTTAAGTAAATAATATTTTTTTTTTTCATCCAAATGCTTTGCAACGTAGCCGAATCTTAGGCAGTAAATTGCCCAAAATGGCGTAAATTCATGTTGTTGTTTAAACGGTTTGGAAGTTACAGGGCAGAACAGACCCTAAGCTTCCGGCCTCAGATCATAAGGCCCCGAGACTCTAAACTTACAGTATTTAAAATATTGTGCATTAGAACAAATGGCTGGTATAAAAATCCTCAAAGGTTCGTTTGTCACAATTTTAATATGAAATTTCCCATTATACAAATGAGTGCTAATTTACATATGAAATATTACTCTTACATAAAGATCAATAGTGGAAAATGGGAAATAAAAAGACTCGTGAACATACGTAGACACCGAATTTAGGGAGAGGTAGTGCCCTCCACAGCATAAATAATATATATGTTGTGGTGGTGTTGTATTTTTGCTTTTATATTTACAGCATAATGTTTATGCTCTGGTGCTCACTCTGAGACACTGCTTGTGCAACTAAATAATTTGTATAAGATCACTGGTATATCCAAGGGGTTGGGGGGGGGGGAAGGGGGATGGTCCTCCGAGCCCCCCCTCCTAATATTTTTCTGGCGCTCTCTTGTCCTGTTTGTTTCTTTTTTTAATCTTTTCTTAGAATAAATTTGTCAATTGTGTCAATTATTGGCACCTTTGTCACATTGGGCCCCCAAGATTTTGCTCATTGGCGCCCTGGTCACATCGGGCCTCCCCAAGATTTTGCTCTAGATCCGCCCCTGTATAAGATAACTTTTCTTCAGGACCTATAAACCTACACTTCAGCTCTGGCATGAGCCCGAGTGTCCTCTCACATACGTGCCTGTATCCCAATATTGTTAAAGAAGAAATTATGGATTTTGTAAGATAAGATTATTCAGACGTGAAATAGTTTTGTGTTGCTAAAAGACATTTATAAGGGTATATGTCCCCCCGCTTTGTATACGTGCCTGTACCTCAATATGGTAAAATAAGAGACCGTATATTCTGTAAGGCATTTTTCTTCTTTAGAGGCCTCACTCCAAAAGTGGAGTCTATTTCCAATAACAATTATCAATAAATATGAAAATTTTGATTTGTATCAGGATCTATATAAAATGTATGATATTTTGAACCTAATGGGTTTAGATATCTAGTGAAATCAATCCATAAAAATTAGAGAAGGGAATCAAAATGTATATTTTAGGGATCTTGGGGGGGGGAGGGTGTTTTTTCGTTTTTTACAATGGAAATAACAAACAAAAATATTTTTCAATAGAAATACCTGGCAAAGTGTTTTTCAAAATCCAGCGGGGGGGGGGGGCATGCCCCATCCCAATTGATGTCACTGTAGATATCTCATTTAGAGATCTTAAACGGACATCTTCGTTTATTGTATCACCTGCTGCAGGATGAATAGGATCTTAAGATGGAATTCAAATTAAGTCATCATAATGTGGATCGCCCGTAGAGATATTCGTCCAAAATGAATTAGATTTCGTTCCAATTTTGTTTCTTCGGTCATGAGAACCGAAGAAATTTACTATGCATTACTGCTAACGCATATTCTCAAGACGGCCTGTTTTGAAATTCTTAAAAAGAGACAAAAAGTTTGTGTGATTGAAATGGCTTCCAAAAAAGTTTTAATTCAGAAATTAAATCTCTAGCACGGTAGCCCAATTTTTAGCACTAGCACGTGAAACTTTTTCCTATTTCTTAAAAATTTTTATTATGTCTTCTATATCTTCATGTATATCCACATAATTTGCCTACTTGTTGTGTTTCTTTCCAAGTTATGTTTTCCCCAAAATTCATCGTATGTACCTCAATAGATAACATAATTATGTTTAAAAATCAGCCAGATTTGCAAAGGAGGGTGTTAGATGCTGAATCCATGCCAAAAATGTCAAAATTTTTACGAGTCTCAGTATTTATGTTTCACTTTGCACGTTTTTGCATTTATTCCTTTCCCTAAAAAAAAGTAAAAAAACAATGTGCCAGAATAAAATATCACGAGCTTTTGGAAACTCGATAGACCTTTTGCCAAAGGGATAGAAGTGTAAACTTTAGAAAATGGGCTGACATTTCATGTTAAGGATTTCAAAGAAGAAAACGCCAGATGCCTCAGTGGGAAACAGGAGAAACGTGACTGTCAAATAAAGTAAATTCTTCCACAGATAAAGAAATCTGCTATAGTATAGAGTTTAAACCTCGAGGCTGCACACTGTTTATCTTACGCGTTCACGACTCTGTAATTCGATCTGTCTCACACTATACTTCATTCATATTTTACTCTACCTTACGTGTCTCTGTTTCCATAGCCCCTAAATCCAAGGCTTTAGTGAAGTGATCTACCTACCCGAAAGTTACCGGGCTTGAACCCCCTCCCCAACAAAAATTTCTCTGACTCGTAAATTTATTGATAAAATGAAGTTAAAAAAAAATATTTCTTTTAAAAAACAAAATTCTCCGACTCGGAAATTAGTCTTACATTTGCAAGCAAAATGCCACACCCTGAAAAAAAATTCTTTTGGTAATCTCCCCCCCCCTCCCGAACAAAATTCTTTGGTAACACCCCCTTCCTAACCAAAAATCTGGACATAGCCCTGGCTTGAAGTATTGTCTTTTTGTTTATATAAACTTTACACAAAAATATAAGATACTTTTTTAGATATACCAAGTTACAACCCCTCTTACATCAAACAAATTTCAGGTCAAAATTGTCGCTGTTGGTAATCGACTCAGAATGTACATATAGTTTTGTAAGGAAATGTTGGTTCTAACCATTGTAAAACATAATATATATGGATACGTAATATTATTTCTTTAGTGCAGTGGCGGACCCATGGGGAGGACGAGGGGGCGCGCCCCCAAATGTCGTCTAAGGTAGTGTAATTTACTTAATTAACGCAAGTTTGCGTTAATGAAACTTCCTCCTAACGCAAGTTTATCGGATCAACCTAGTTTGCGCCCCTCTAAAAAAATCCTGGATCCGCCCTTGCTTTAGTGGCATAATGTCGTTGCATCAATTTGCGTTACATCCTGTTAGTTAATGAAGTCGTGCAGCTTCATGGGGAAATTGGGAGCAAATAAAACCTTAAAACCTCCTTTTAGGCCCTTATGCTATAGAATACATATTATCTGTTCTAAAAAATTCGTAGGGGCAATGTTTCCGTAGTCTAATTTGTATGCTTCCAGTGGGGAAAGCGGTGATTTTTTACGGGAACATTTTTCCCGGCTGGAATCTTATTTTATTATATATGGGTTTAATATTTCAGGGTGCAACCTTCCGCTGGGTCAATAATTGGCTGATCGTTAGAATTAGTTTAACTGTGCAATAGTTCGCGCATTAAGGTTTTGCTCAATCGTTAATTTGCGCACTATTATACAGCGGACATACTTAAAACTCGAGTTGAAACTCGGGCCACAATGGCCCATTGCCTCAAGCAGTTTGTATAAGTGGGGGTGTTAACCACTGCCTCTAGAATTTATGAAAAAAATTTCTGTTTATCCTAAAGAATAATAACAAAAGGCAGTTTGTTTGGAAAAACGACAACCCCAAGGAAATAGCTTTCCCTGATACGATCCTTATATCTGCAAAGGTCTAAATAGGTAAAGTAGTTCCACAAGGTCAAACGTCTAAATGGCAGAATGCAACTCTTCTTTCAGTCCTGTACTGTCAGCACAGATAATTAACAAGTTCATTTATCTGTCCATGCGGTTGCTTGGAAAATTAAGGAAACACGAAGCCATGTTCGCCTATGTTAATAGATTGATCGCTAGTTCGATCATTGCTAGTTTCCTCCTTTCAACACTAAGTGGTGTCTTCCGGAATATCATCACTGGAGAAGTTGAACCGTAAAAAATTGGCTGCTTATTTAGTAACATATCCGGATTTGGCAGTTTAAAAAAAAATTTAAGACGCCACTTATCAAGAGGACTGGAAATCCTGTCACAAAACATTCATCGGATCTCTTTGAATGAATTAAAAAAAAAGAAAGAAAAAAAAGTTTTTTTTTAGCTGAAAGTAAGGAGCAACATTAAAACTCAAAATGAACAAAAATTATTCCGTATATGAGGGGCCTCCTCTTTACGCTAAAGCTTTTAGTACTTTAAAAAAGCTTTCTAAACGACCCTTGTGCTTCAGGAGCCTTAATTAAACAATTGGGACGAACAGTCAAACTTTAGCTTAAAGAACCAGACATTGAGGAGGGGGAACTCCTTCATAAACGGATTCATTTCTCAAGCGGATGAGTTTTAATGTTGCTCCTTACTTTCAGTTAAAAAAACATATTTATTTTATTTAGTTTCAGACCATTTTGCAAATAATACCGGTAAATCTGGCTCCCCCTCCATGAAAAATTCCCTCCCCTTGCGGAAACTACTTTGTGGAAATTTCCTCCTATGTAAAATACGCCCCCCTTAAAATTCCCTCCGAACAATTCCGTCGTTGCTGAAAATCCCCCTCCACCTAAAATCTCTTGTGGAGTATTCAGCCTGAAAAATTCTCCTTAGCATACTTTCATTTGAAAAGACTTTAATTTCTAATCGTTGTCCCGATCGCTCCGGATTACACTCTTCCGTGGGAATTTTTTCCTGGAAATCCAAACACACTTAAAACAGCCCCCAGATAATTTCCCCGGAACATTTCCAAATACAAAATTGAGTTGGCAAAGTGATAGTAAGACAAATAAAAAGAATTTCATATATAAATTCTGTCAAATCCTCAGTGTAAAATTTCCCCTGGAAAATTCACCCCGTAAATTTCCCTTCCCACGGAAAATTATCTCCGTGGAAAATCCTCCCGCAGAAAATTCACCCCCTCCCGAAAGCTGTCTGTATACTTACCGATAACAAATGCTATACATACACAAAGGGGAAATTTTATGACTCACAGATCCTTCCCCAGGGGCTGTGTGTGTGTGTGGGGGGGGGGGGGTCATGTTATCCTCAAAGGCTTAGTTACTGGGCTTTTCAACTATATGGAACAAAATGGCTATCTCAAAATTTTGACTGGACGACTACGAAGAAAAAAGGGGGTCGGAGAGGGGCTAGTTGCCCTCCAATCTTTTTGTTGGCTTAAAAAGGGCACTATAACTTATAATTTCCGTTCAAATTAGCCCTTTCCCGACATTCTAGGGCTATTGGTTCGATGCAATCACCCAAGGGCGGATCCAGGATTTTTTTTCGGGGGGGGGGTACTAATTTTGACTCAGTTTTCGACTAGTTTTACTGATTTTTACCTAGGTTTTACTAATTTTCGACTTATTTTCGACTCGGTCAAATTTTCGGGGGGTTTCAAACCATGTACCCCCCCCCCTGGATACGGCCTTGCAATCACCCCTGGGGAAAACAAACAAAAAAGAACAACCAAACAAATAAACACGCATCCGTGAACTTTCTTCTGGCAAAAAATACAAATTTTCCACACATTTTTGCAGATGAGAGCTGGAAACCTCTAGAATAGGGTGATCGGATACGCTGAATCTGATGGTGGAATTTTCATTAATATTCTTTGAATTTTAGGGGGGTTTTCCTACACCTTTTTCAAAAATCAGCCACATTTTCTTGGGCTCTTAGCTTTTGATGGGTAACACTAAACTTAATGAATCTTATATATTTGGAATCAGCATAATAAGCCAATTCTTTTGATATATCTATTGATGTCAAAATTCCGTTTTTTAGAGTTTCGGTTACTACTGAGCCGCATCGCTCCTTACTTACCGTTTGTTACACAAACTGTTTTATTTGCCGGACAGGTACATACGAGCAGAATCTTACGCTTTTCATGTAACTATTAGAAATACTTCAAGGGCTGGACCACAGAGAATGGGACATTTATAAGA
>JAQQPU010003706.1:26342-57080 GCA_029168905.1 Artemia sp. Kazakhstan ARC1039 | reverse complement strand
TATATATATAACCAGCGTAGTCATTCTTTTATGATTAAATAAAAGTAAGGAGCAACATCAAAACATAAAAAGAACAGAAATTAGTATGTATATGAGAAGGGTTGCCCCTCCTCAATACCTCTCTATTTGCGTCAAAGTTTGACTTTTTGTTCCAATTATTTAAGAATGACTCCTGAAACACAGGGGTCGTTTAATTAGAATAATAAGTTTTTTAAGACTTCTTTAAAAAAAATAGCGTAAAGAGTGAGGTATTGAGGACTGGACAACACCCCTCATATACATAATAATTTCTGTTCGTTTCAAGTTTTAATGTTGCTTCTTACTTTCAGTTGCAAAAACTTTTTTTTTACAATTTTTTATCGTGTTTTAAATAATACCGGGAAATTCGGCTTTCCTCCATGAAAATCCCCCCCAAAAAAATTCTTTCATGTAAAGATCCTCCAACCTATACCCCCTCCAGAAAAATCCTCGCCCCCCTGAAAAATGTCTGTAGGCTATACTTCCCAAGAACCAATACTATATGTATGGGCAAAGTTCGTAGCTTGCAGCCCTTCCTCCGGGGACTGGGGGGGGGGGGGGTCAAGTTATGCTCCAAGAGATATTTATTAGGGTTCT
Organism: Artemia sp. Kazakhstan ARC1039; assembly: GCA_029168905.1. Lineage (NCBI taxonomy): Eukaryota > Metazoa > Arthropoda > Branchiopoda > Anostraca > Artemiidae > Artemia > Artemia sp. Kazakhstan ARC1039. The sequence continues at coordinate 56,465 of JAQQPU010003706.1, read as the reverse complement.
AGGCGTTTACCCCCCCCCCAGAAAATACCCCCTGCGGAAAATACTCCCCCGGAAAATACATCCCCCCCGTGGAAATTAAGGCTTTCCAAATTTCAGAATTTTATTTGAGTTTTTTTTTTATTTCCGTAGGGGGAACGAATTTTGGTACTAAAATTTGAGAACACACCAGTTTAATCGTTACTTTAGAAATAAATTTGGGCTACAGCTTTGCATATTAGGGGTGAGGGGGAGGGTAAAGTATAGCGGGTCTGCATGCAAAATGTGTTTGGTACAATTATTCTGCATATTAGATAGATAGATAGAAAATTGTATTTTAAAGCCAAATATACGGCCATGAACATAGTAAAACAATATAAACCAAAGGCACAAATACAAACTTTGATCAGCAATCATCATAAAACACTACATTAACCTAATAATAGTACTTAATGCTTGGAAAATCAGTCATTGAAAAAAAAACACTTGGAAAAAAACACTTAAATGAAACATTACATTTACTTTATACTGGGATTTTCTTTTTTTTTTTTTTTTTAGTTAATAAAATTTCCAGATACCTCGCTATTCTTCTGTAATTTTTTAGTGGCCATACCTAGAAGGAATTATCTGACTTAAAACTGTCCAAATAGTTTACCCCCCCCCCCCCCTATGTGCAAATATACAGACCAAATTATATATTTCTCATCTATTCTGTCACTTGTCTTTGTCTTGTCTCATGCTAAGATGAAAGAAACTAACGAAGAAACCGGTTTGTTCTCGAGTTTTACACAGCGTAAACTTGACTGAGTGGCACATAATACACAAGTACCAAAATTCCTTCCCCCTACGGAAATAAAAAAAAAATAAAATTCAAATAATATTCTTAAATTTGGAAAACCTTATTTTGCACGGGGGGTATTTTCCGCGGGGGGGGGGGGGTATTTTCCGCGCGGGGGGTAAACGCCGACCACCATTTATTAGATCTTTCAACAATGTTGAACAAAATAGTTATTTAAAAATTTTGATCAGGCGACTTTGGGAAAAAAGAGGGCGTGGGAGGGGAACTAGCTGACTTCCAATATTTTTGGCAACTTAAAAAGGACACTAGAACTTTTGGTTTCCGATCAAATGAGCTCTCTCCCGATCTTTTAGGACAACTGGCTCCATACGGTCCCCCCGGGGAAAACAAACAAACAAATAAACACGTCTCCGTGACCTCTCTTCTGGCAAAAAATGCAAAATTCCACATTTTTATATATATAGCAGCTTGAAACCTCAAAAGTAGGGTTCTCTGATATGCTGAATCTAATGGTGAGATTTTCATTAAGATCACTTGATGTTTTAGGGGTGTTTTCCCCTTTTCCCAAAATTGGGCAAGTTTTCTCAGGCTCGTAACTTTTGACAGGTAACATTAAACTTGATGAGTTTTATATATTTTGAATAAGCATCAAATTTCAATTCTTTTGATACATCTATTGTTATCAAGACTGTTTCTAAGAATTTTAATTGCTTTTGAGTCGCATTCCTCCTTACTTACAGTTCGTTCACACGAACTGTTGAAAATCCATTATGTTGTCACAAGTCCATTCTTTGGTTTTGAAAATTCTCTTGTTTAAAGTTTCGGTTGCTTTTGGGCCGAGTCATTCCTTACCATTAGCTGATTGACAATGCTCTTCGTGCAATAGGGCTTAAAAGGGGGTTTTAAAGGGACACGCTCAAAATTGAATTGCAAATGTATCATTTGTGGGAATAATTTAACGTAGGCCTACAGGTTTTGCTTCAGAGCGTATTCCGCTTGAGTCTTCCAAAAATCTATAATAATAATAAAAAAAAAACTAAATAGCTTCCTGCCGTAAAGCTTGTTGGTGCATATTTTTAATTAAATAGATTGTATATTCATCCAAGTAAAATGCTGTATTTGTCTTGCATAATTACGGTTCTTATGCAAGAAGGCTTTAGTAGTTGATTTTCGTTATTAAAACTGACTTCTGATTATTTGCTGCAATTCTGGATTTTTGTCTTTTATTACATGATTTGTAATGAAATAAAAGCAAAATTGTGTTTCATAAAGACTTTTTTAGAACTATTTTGAGGCAAAAGACTTACTTGTCTCAGTGGAAAGTCACGGGAAGCAAAAGTTTTCAATCTGCCATCGTATAGTAAGACTATGCCTTAATTAAAACCTTAGAAACTTTCTTGTGGAAAATTCTCCCCCTGGAAACATCTCCCTGCAGAAAAATCCTCTGTGGAGAATCACCCTCTGGAAATTCTCCCAAAGGGAATTTCCTCCGGAAAATACCTACCTCTGCGGTAAATTTTCGTCTGGAAAATTCCGTCAGACCCCCCCCCTCCTTAGAAATGTCATGCTATGTAAAAATATCATGCTATGTTAAAATTTAATAGGTTGAATTTATTAACTTCCCCGTTAGGCGTCGTTGGATAATTAATATCTAGAAAGTCTGAACGATGTGGCATTTGCACGGGAGGAACTGTCAAGTATGTTTGTCCATGAGTCGGTATATACAGTCACAGCCATAAGTTGTTGGAAGCAGTTGGAGTTCGTAGTTGCAGTCACAAGTAGTCGCAGGAGTAGTACTAGCAGCTGTAGTAATATCAGTAGCCCTTAAAGTTTCAAATAAATAACTTAAACCGTTCCTGAGATATTTCAGATGTGCCTTTTTGAAACCTGGTTGCACTTAGCGTATTTTTGTTTAGTTCAACATTCTCTGAAAGCTTCAACTTAATACCCTTAGCTGTTCCTGAGATACTCCAGAGGGACCATTTTGAGAACCTGGCACCTTTTAGCGTTTCTTGACTTATCTAGCTACTTAACCATGCATAGATATAAGCCCCATAGCAGCTTATAGTGTAGAATCATAATTTTTGTCTTGATTGGAGACTAATGTTTTTAACCTCTTCCCCCACATTAAATTATATTTTCTTTGACATTTATGCATAGTAAGTGTTTTATACACATAGCTTTCTAATTTTCTGGAGGGAATAGGGCACTATTCAGAAATATTCTGTGAGTGAAATTGATTTCATGGATTAAGATGAAGTATCTAACGATGAAATGTCTTTCAGCTGTTATTTTCGAAAAAAAAAACTTTCAATTTACCTCTGCCTTATCCTCGAGTCACATTTAGAATCTACTCAACCCCCTGCCCTCTTTCCAATGCTCCCTCAAAGTCTAACTCAATCTCGTAAATTATTAAATAATCTCGCAAGCTCAACTCAATCTCTTAATCTAAACTAAAAAAAGAAAAAATTCATTTATTGACAAAATCATTTTCAATTCACTAATTAATTAATAATGTAGGTACTTGTATGATCTACGCCCTACATAATATTCTTCTATCATATTTTTCTGACGCTCAATCCTTATGAAATATACCCATATATGATAAAACTATGATACTCTAAAAACGAATTTGGGCTCTATATTTGTACATTGGGGTGGGGGGGGGGGTAAAGTATAGAGGGTCTTCATGCCTGATGTGTTAGGTACAGTTATTCTGCATATTATTTGGTAAGACTTGTTTTCTAAATTCCCACTGTCCAATACCTTACCCTCACCCCCCGCCCTTCCTTATGTGCAAATATATAGCCCATGTTATATATTTTCGATCTATTCTGTCACTTCTCTTTGTCTCACGCTAAGCTGAAACAAACTAACAAAAAAATTGGGTCTGCAATGCGTCAGTTAATGAGCAACTAGAATCGTAGGGCGTAGATCATACAAATACCATAATTTATTTTAATTATTTGGAAATTTAAAGAATTTAACTATTATAAATTATTTTAATTGAATTATTCTAATTACTATTATTTATGTTTTTTAATTTACGGTTTATTTAATTGATGAATAATTTATTAACTCCGTCGTCTATTTTAATCTAATAAAAATAAAATTTCGAATATTAGAAAAAGGTTATAACCGTTAGATTATGTATTTGAAATTTTGCACCTCCAAAAATTTCCGCGCCTGGGGCAAGTGTCTCCTCCCCCCCCCCATAAAATCGCCTCTGTCCACTACTGTTCCGGAGGAAAGTTGATTGAAAATCAAACTGTTAACTGTTATATAAAGTCTTAAAAATTTGTCTTTTCTTGTGGATCTATTGTGATATAAAATAAAAGCTTGTGAAAACAAAGAAGCATATTATCGAATAAAAAAAAAATTCTGTATTTTCTCCTCATTATTTTATTTTGTTTCTATCCTACACTAAAATCCTGCTCCACTATGACTCAGCTCTAGAAATGTTCAACATCGTTTTGTTACAGCTAATTATCAACAGATCGTGCTAAAGCTTTTGGTTGTCTCCGAGTTTTGTTTATGAAAATTCATGCATGTCAACGCACAATCTCTTAAAGTCACACCCTGAAACCACTCTAAATTCTGTGTTGATTTGCGTGACAAATCTGATTTTCCTTTTGAAAACAGGGGTCGGTTTTGGGGGTCTATTTGGCACTAATTGTAAGGTGAAAAGTACACTTCAAAAGCGACAATAAAAATTCCCCAAATAAAGTGGTGGTCTGAATTTTCTTTAAAAGAATTGAAAAGCAAATTTACTACCCAAATAGATTTTTAAAAAGCATCTAGTCTTTTCAAAACAAAAAGACTGAAAGAGAAAAGAAATTTCTCTTTTTTGTCTTTTATCTTAATTACTGGTCCACCATAACCTCTTTTTTGAACAAATAATAACATTACTCATAATACTAAAGATTAATATTAATCACAAGTCCAATTTTTGTGTTGAAAATTCGAAAGATTTAAGATTCAGTGTCATGCCTCGCGAAACTAAAGGGGTAGAAGTAAAAATCAAGAATAACAGTTTATCAACTTTCCAGCGTAAGAAATAGGGATAAAAATATTGGGAAACAATTTTTCTAAAATTTAGCAATTTCTGGTTGTATGTTAAAAATTCTTTGGGCTATGTATGTTCTAGCAAAGTTTTCGTGCATTTTCTTAATCGTGGTTGCTATATGGCACAGGTTGAAGCATGGATTTTTGTTTCAAAAGATTTTCAACCGTGTTTAAATTATTGTACAATGTTCCTATGATCTTAACCAAACATTTAAAAGTACCTCTTCATAGATATACAGCATTTTGCCAGTAAATACTTTTCTTCTGGAGAGACCAGTGTTTTTGACAGCAGAAGTCGATAGCATCGTCTTAGAAAGCCAGCTCTAAAGTAGCAGGTAGCTAGTAACAAGGAAGTTTCGTCTGTGTCAACTGAAAAACATCAAAAAAAAAATAAACAAACGAAAGCTGATTCCAAGGTACAGTAAAACACCCTCAAGACACATCTCACAGTGTATTTTGCTGCCAGTGGCTGATCATGGCTACCTAACCCTTGACTCTTTAGCAAATTTTGGTGTATTTTTATTACCGGCTGTTGGTAGGCATGTCAACCAAGGGCGTATCCAGGATTTTTTTTGGGAGGAGTGGGACGGGGTTCGAATCCTGAACACCCCCCCTGCATACAACCTTGATGTCCATACAAGATAACGATACAATAAACAATTGGGAACAGCAAGGAAACGCAATAGTAGATATACAAAAAGACAAAGAGTTTAACTAAATGGTGGGAATCATATTTGATGTATAGTGTATATGGCCCGGTAGAAAGGCTTTTGAATACACAATTATTATTATTATTATTATGTGTGTGACATTGTGTGTAATTACGTGAGTTAGTTTTATAGTATTATGTGTGCTTTTGTGTTGCAATTGTTATGTTATTTTATTTTTATTTGCTATGGACTATGTTTAGTTATTGTTATATATGATATTATCATGTGTTTTGACTTTATAGCAACTGTGTTTGTTTTTGCCATGGCCCAAAGAGGCTTTTGTTTTGCAATAAATATCTATCTATCTAATGTTTGATTAGCCAAAAAATTCCCCATGTAATGATATGCTTATGAAATAAAATTTCCATTACATGCCTGCTCTCTTCTCTTTTTCAATCTGAACAATGGTAATTTCATAGCAAGTTGAGCGGGGGGTTCAAGAGGCTGGTCAAAAAAGACCAACCGAGTTATTTACCAAAAAAGAGATATAAACAGAACATCTGAACAACTCTCTAGCTAAGAACCAGGGCTTTGGAGTCCGAGTTTTAGTATTTGTTTCTGAATGGAGTCGGAGTAACAGAAATAATGTAAAGACCATTTGGAGTTGGAGTTATGGAAACAGTTTAAGGCTGTAATCAAGCCAAATGATTTTAAATACTAATAAGAAGAGGAAATAATAAGAAAAACTAATATTGTCGGCTAATTAGATTGAATAGGATTTTTGCACTAGTACAACAGCACTAAAATAGAATCAATTTATTCAATTATTTAAATATTGGCAAACACATTTCATATAAAATGCAGAAATATAGCAAATGCTCAATAGATTGACAGATATACTTTTTTCGCGCTCTACAACAATTCTGAGAATGCAGAATATAAAATTTATAAGACAAATATTAGCCATTAACAGAGTTATTAAAAATTATATTTAGAAAATAAAATTGATAGAACTATGTACTTTTTACGAAAAGGGAAAAAAGGGACCTTTACAAAAAGAGTAGTATTAAAGCTCGGAGTCAGAAAAATTATGTTTAATGTTTCAGGAGTCACAATCAGAGTTGGAGCCGACTCCATAGCCCTGCAAACAAAAAGTTTCAGTGCTATGAAAAGGCTGGTCACCATTGTATAACTTTTAGCTGAATCCAAAGCCCTGCAAAACAAAAAGTGTCAGTGCTATTACCAAGCTGGTCACCAGTGACGGCAAACTGGTATTAAAAAATAAACCGAATATACAAAAGCATAAAAATGTGTCAAAAAAAAATGAAGCAATAAACATTCAATGCAAAACGATCAAAAGAAAGATTTATTAAAACAAAATATTTATATACTCTTAACCATTACAAGGTATAGCATCTAAAAGGAACAACATTAAAATACAATAAGAAATCTTTATTGCAACCAACTTTGTAAAATGAGTAGTTTTTAAAATTGCTTTAAAAATTACAAGAATTTCTACAACATTTATCAAAATATTAATTGTCGACGAAATTGATTCTTTCGTTGCATTTTTCTAAATAAATTGGATAAATTTGGGGCTTATTTCTTTTCCATTTTATCATTTACGCTTTGATCAGTTAATCATACTAGACGCCCAGCACTTTCAAATTTATCGCTCTTCAAGAACCATTTCTTGAAAAAAAAATACGTTCTTTTCAACTCAATAGGCACTGCCTTCAATAGTGATTAATGCAATTAACTTTCGTTAGTTTGGACGTTCAGTAAGGTGCCGGTACTGCTATTATTAGATTTTACAGACTGTAATTAGAAAGTGCTTATTACAACCTAACCTTACAATTATTATTTTCTCATTGTGTTTCAATGCTCAATAAGTTGCACTTTTTACAGACAGTACATTCTTGGTGCATTTACATGGTAAGCTTAAAATCTTCCTTTGTAGTGTTAAAGGTTCTATTGGGTAGGATTTTCTTCTTTCTTTTACAAGAACTTATGCAATGGGGCACAATAATGGTGCTAATTCAATAAATAATTGTAATGAAATGCCACAGGCTCGATTGAATGCAGGAAAGGTTTAGTCCGAGTTTCCTTTGGAATTGAGTTTTTAATAGACACATTGTTCTTTTCTAGTTAAATACAAAGCAAAAAACGTGAAGTTAGGTTATGATCCGCCGCAGAAGTTGTTATCAAAATAATAAAATATACAAACGAGCAGAAGCAGTGGGAAGTCTACAGTAAAAGTGAAAAGTGAAGTGAAGAGAAAGGTATAAAAAACAAGCCTTAAATGTCTATTATCAGGCTTAAATTCAAACTTTCCTGGTGACTGTCTGTGTATATGTTACCGTGAATGTCCGAAATCTGGTAAATATCGGTATTCACCAGTGAATGTTCGAAATTCCTTTTCCTCTGCTTGGATTCAATTAGCTTTGCGAGTCACCTTTTTCAGTCTTATGCAAGCTAGGATGGTAAAAGTTAAATTTGGTGCTAAATATCAGAAATGAGTTAAAAATCTAACCCAAACCTCACCCCACCAAACCTATCATCATCAAACCTTTCATTAAATTAAAAAAGTTGACTGAAAACGCTGACTAAATCCAAGGAGAAAAAATAAGGTATTTCGGACAATCACCAGTGAATGTCAACATTCACCGTTTTGTGGACATTCACGGTAACATATATTACACATATCTGTTCTCAGGGTTAAATCCCAGCTTTTCTAGGGACCGTCTGTGCATATGCCTAGGGACCGTCTAGGGACCGTCTGTGCATAGGCATCCTCGTATTTAATTTAATGTTCAACTTCTTCAATGATTTAAAAAAAAGGTTATTAATTAAGCTATCAAATACCAAGTTCTCTTTAGAAAGAATATTAAAAAACAGTTTTTTCAACTGAAAGTTTTTTAGTACTTTCAAAAAAGAATCTTATTGTTCTAATTAAACGGACCTTGTGTTTCAGGAGTCAATATCAAAGAATTGGGACAAAATTCAAACTTTAGCGTAAAGAGCGACGTGTTGAGGAGGGAATCCCCTTTATATACGTAATAATTTCTGTTCGTTTTGAGTTTTAATGTTGCTCCTTACTTTTAGTTGAAAAAACTTGTATTTTTATTTAATTTTATTTTATTTGATCGTTTTTAAATAATGCCAGGATATCTGGCCCCACCTCCACGGAGAAACCCTCTCCCCACGGAAATATCCTCTAGACAATTCAATCCCGGTGAAAATTTACCCCGGAAAAATACTCTTAACCACTCTAAGCGTAAAATTGAGACGGAAAAAAGAAAGCAAGACATAAAAAGAATTGTGTATAAGAATTCTGGCAAATTCCCTCAGCGTATAATTCCCCCTGTCAAGTTCACTCGCTGGAAACTTGCCTCACCATGAAAAATTCCCCCGTGGAAAAAAACAGCAGATAATTTACCCCCCCCCCACTCGAAAATGTATTCCTACATCCCAATTAACAAATATTATGCAAAAAAATTGGCAAATTTTGTAACTTAAAGATCTTTCCCCTGGGGCTGGGGAGGGGGTCATGTTATAACCAAAGGCATAGTTATTGGGCCTTTCAACTATGATGAACAAAATGGCTATCTCAAAATTTTGATAGGACGATTTTGGGAAAAAAGAGGCGGGGGGGCCTAGTTGCCCTCCAATTTTTTTCACTTAAAAAGTGCACTAGAACTTTTAATTTTCGTTCGAATGAGCACTCGTCCGATATTTTAAGACCACTGGGTCGATACGATCACCCCGTGGGAAAAAAAAACTAAAAACAAACAAACAAATAAACACATATCTGTGATCTTTCTTTTGTATTTCAAAAATACAAAATTCCACATTTTTGCAGATAGGAGCTTGAAACCTGTACAGTCAGGTTCTCTTATACGCTGAATCCGATGGTGTGGTTTTCATTCAGATCATATGACTTTTAGGGGTTGTTTCCTCCTTTTTTCGAAAATCAGGAAAAAATTTTCAGGCTCGTAATCTTTGATGGGTAGGATTAAAGTTGATGAAATTTATATATTGGAAATTAGCATGAAAAGCCGATTCTTCTGATACATCTAGTGGTATCAAAATTCCATTTTTAGAGTTTCGGTTAATATTGAACTGGGTCCCTTCTTACTTACAATTACCAGGTTACCCGTTACCACGAAATGTTTGAAAAAACGGAGAAGAAATAAATTACACATGTCTGTTCTCAGGGTTAAATCCCAGCTTTCCTAGGGACCATCTGAGTATATGCCTACATGTATTCTCGTATTTAATTAAATGTTCAAATTCCCCAATGATTTTAAAAAAGGTTTATAATTAAGTCACCAAATACCAAGTTCTCTTTATAAAAAATAAAAAAACAGAGAAGAAATAAATTGATGTACTTTACCTTCACAGTGTAGTCTTTCGGCAAGAAATAGTGCACTTTTATAGCTGTAATGATTTAATGCATGCCATATAGTTGCCTAGAACAAAAACTGTCTTAGTCAACTAAATCTCAACCATTATGGCACAAACCTAAGACATTAAGTGTAGTTTCCAAAGTTAAAAGTTCATAAGCACATTTCTATACTTTACAAAAAAAATAATATTTTCTCATTTTGGACATTACTAGTCTTTCCTTAAAAAAAGGGGGGTGAAAGAATGATAGGAAAAGCGATAAGTAACTTATTCTCGGTACATGACCCTATTTGGTAGGAAAATTTGACTGTTTGTCCTTTTGATTGAGATCTGTGAGCATTAAGTTCTTCTTAGCTAAAATCTACATTTCAGATACTATGAAACTTGTAACTGGAACTGATCTATTTACATTCCACCTATCAATTGACATTAAACATGATTATTTACAACTGAAGCTAAAGAAAAGTTAGGTCTATTTTACAGGGACAACAAAAAAGTGTACAGATGTTGAGGTTCTTTCTTAACTTTTTTACCCATCAGTTCCCAAATGACATTCAGGCGGGAGCCTTTTTTCAGTCCTAAGCTTCTTTGTCCTAATGGAAGCTATAGTGGTCTCACCACAATTCACAATCCATAATAAAAAAAAAAAAAAAAAACATAGCTGTATTTGTGTTTGGTAAAAAGTCAACAGAAACAGTAGCCTAATATGCATTTTTAGCAGCAATAATTCAACAGATTCTGAAGATCTTGTTGACAAGAAATATTGTCAGAGACCTGATACAGTTTATACATTTGAATAGCATTAATTAGAAAAAAAGAGGAAGTTTGCTTAATTTTTATTTTTGTTATTATATTGTTTCGTTTTTAGTTTGTATTTAACAGATAGGGCCTACTTTTTTTTCTATCACAGCTTATATGTTAAACTATTTTAACTTTTAATTTAAACTATTTTAACTACTACAGTACTAAACATTCGTCTTAGTACTTTGTACTTGATTTCTTTTGACAAATTTTGATTGGAAAAGGCAAAAAAAGTCATTTTCGAAACTTGATATTATACAAATGACTTGATGAACAACAACAGAAGAAGTAGAAGAAAAACAAATTTGAACTCCAAATTGCAGGTACATCAATTAACGGAAAGGTAGAGGAGGGCCACAAAATCTATTTCTCAAATCTATAAAAGAGCAATTCTGTTTTTTTGTTTTTTGTCAATAAAAATAGAACAAATAGAAATTTCCAGGTAAATATATCAAAGTTCCCAATAGACACCCCTGCGTGCTTATGGGGGAAGTGTGGAGTCAAAAATTTAGAAGAATATTCTGGTCTAATATGGACTGTAAATTCATTTCTGAAAGTTTCATTCAGATAGTAGAGCCTCCCTTACTATCAGAAAGCAGTTATATTGCCCTTTTCCAAAAAATTCCATACTTTATTTATTATTAAACAAAACACTGAAATGCACATTTACAATTAAAAGTTATATGCAAAAAAAATAATAACAATACCATATAGAAGTGGAACTTCTATAAATAAATCTGCTGCACAAAGTAGATTAGAAAGCGTTATGAACCTCATAATTTTCCTAAATCTGGACATATAAGGTTTTATATAATTGAACTTTGGGGCAATTAAAACTTATATGATGGCTGACAGTATCAATCAGCATTTTTTTTTGGGGGGGGGGGGGCTAAATATAATTTTCAATATCTAGGGGTCAATTTGTCTGCTTTTTTTAAATTTCTTTAACAAAAATACTAAAAAGGCATATTTCAATGGCAATATCCCCAAAGGGGGTTTTTCAAAATCTAGAAGGGAGGGCTAAAGAATCAAGGGGGACAGCCCCCCCCCCCCCCAATGAACCAACACTGATGATTGTATTCCAAATATGAATGTTGTAAATGGTTGAATTACTTAATATATGAACTCTTTAAAGGGGACGTATTTTTTTAATTTTAGTAAACTTTAAGTCAACATGTTTTTTGACTGAAGTCACAATATTTTTTTACTGTCCAGTAAAAGGTCCATTACGATAACTGAACAAGCTTATTTGCATGGTATAGCCCATTACTACAGACACAAAAATGGTTATAACAAAATTATAGTATAGAACTGAAACTTCCACAAATAAATCTACTGCACAAAGTTAATCTTAATCAATAAATCTTAAAGCTCTTAAACCTTAGTGCAAGCTACCCACCAAAGTTGGAAAATAATATGTATTTTTGTTTAAATCATACAGTTTTTAAGTACCTTTTTAGTCATTTCTTGTGTATGACTATTTAAATTTCTAACATATGAATCATGTTTGTCTGATTCCCTACAGTGTGTACTGTCTAATGATTAGCCTTAAAAAAAAACAAAGTATTTGTGGTGGTTGTGTTTTTTGTTTGTCATCCACTGTTCTAATCTCCACTGGCTTATCCCTGCCTTGGATTAATGGTTGTCCATGGAGATTTTGCAGCTCACTTGTACTCATTCAACTCAAAAAAAAATCTGTATTAGACTTTGGAAAGGAGTTTTGCTGTAGAAATCGACTGCATTGCACTCCAGAACTAGCTAAGAATTACTCCAGAAGCTAAGAAATTATCTTCCTGTCTTCTGGTCAGTAGAACAAAACTTAGGTGGAAAAGAGTAATATAACAGCTTTTTCATAATTTGGGAGATTCTGCTCTAGCAAAATATTCACATCATAAAATCATAGTTCAATGTGAGGGTTGGCACTCTTTTTTGTCATCAACAATTTTCTTTAATGTTAGGTTCAAATGTTGTAGCAGCCATTCAAATGCAGTTGTCAAAATTTCTAGTCAACCAATTGCTGTGGCCTAACTGTTTTATATTTAAAAAAAAAAAAAAACAAGCCTATTCAACTGAAAATATGGAGCAACATTAAAACTTAAAACAAACAGAAATTAATATGTATATGAGGGAATTCGCCCCCTCGTCAATACCTTGCTCTTTACGCTAAAGTTCGATTTTTTTTTCAAATTCTTTAAGAATGACCCCTGAATCACAAAGGGTTTAATTAGAAAAAAATAGCTCCTTTGAAAGTACTAAAAAAAAACGTCTGAAAACGTCTGTATGCTCCCCAACAACCAATATTATATGTAAGCAATGGGTAAAGTTCACAGCAGCCCTTCCGCCAGGGACTGTGGGGGATAAGTCATCCTCAAAGACACAGTTATTAGTTTTTTCAACTATGTTGAACAAAATGGATATCTCAAAATTTTGATTGGGTGACTTTGGAGAAAAAATGAGCATGGGAGGGGGCTAGTTGTCCTCCAATTTTCTGGTCACTTAAAAAGGGCCCTAGAACTTTTAATTCCATTCAAATGAGCTCTTTCACGATATTGTAGGACCACTGGGTTGATAAGATCACCACTGGGAAGAAAACAAATAAAATAAAACAAATAAACACACATCCATGATCATCCTTTTGGCAAAAAATACAAAATTCCACATTTTTGCAGATAGGAGCTTGAGACCTCTACAGCATGGTTCTCTGATATATTGAATCTCATGGTATGATTTTCATTAAGATTCTATGACTTTTAGGGGATGTTCCCCCCTTTTTTCAAAAATAAGGCAATATTATCAGGCTAGTAACTTTTGATGGGTAAGACTAAACTTGAAGAAACTTATATATTTGAAATCAGCACAAAAATCCTATTTTTTTATGTATCTACTGGTATCAAAACCGTTTTTTAGAGTTCTGGTAACTATTGAGCTGGGTTGCTCCTTACCTTAAGTTTCTTACCACAAACTGTTTGATGACTTTCATACTGCAAAATGAAATCTTGTGCACACATGTTGGGATGAATGCTACCTTCAAGTGCAAACCAACCAGATCCTAAATTGGATATTTTTGCTTAGGAACAAAAGGCCAAAAATTTCCATTGCAAGAGAGAGAGAGAGAGGGGGGGAGGGAAAGAGAGAAGAGGAGGGAGGGAGGGAGAGAGTCTAGTATAAAGTCATCTTCTTAAAAATGCATGGCACATCTATAGAATTCTTCAGCTTCAATCTCTATAAAAGAAATGTGAGAGCTGCATTATAACTCCAGTCATTTGCAGTGAAACGCAAATGACTGCAAACTGTGTGTGCTGTGTTGCAAGCTCATTTGCAGTGAAAAGCAAATGACTGCAAACTGAGTGTCCTGTGCTGCAAGCTCATTTGCAGTGAAACAAACTCAAGCTATGCCAGCACTGAGTCACTGGTTTCAATGGACCAAATTTTCAAAACCACCTGTTATGGCAGTGAGAGCGAGTGTGGCAACACTCGCAGTGACAGTGGCGGCAAAAGTGAAAATAAAAACAGTCACTCTTGTACTCTAGAAAAGTTAGTGTTCTTTACACAAATTCTGATATTCTTGCTCTGAAACTTGCTGAACTGAAATCTGTGTTTCAATCTTGATATAGACGTTATTTGTGTTTGTGAAATTTGTACTAAAAACTCAGTGTCAAGATTGGAAGAATCTCATATCCAAATCCCTGGATTCAGTCTGTGTAGCAATTTGGATAACCCTGAGTGTCAGAGAGGAGCAGCAATTTATTGCAGAACTGGACTAGGAGCTGAAACTGTGAGTTACCCTTTTATTATTTCTGATATTGGTTGGGTTGAGTATGTCTGTTTGAAACTCCATGTTGGATCTGAATCATTTATAATAGACATTATTTACTGTAGTCTGTTTGTCCCTGATCAATTTATTTCACACCTACCTGTATCTGATCTCATATCGAAAATGAACACCCAAGAGCTTTCAACAATCTGTTTATTTGGAGACTTCAATGTGCCTGGTGTTAAGTGGGTTGAAGGTATAGGATACCCCCACCCCCCAAAAGTAGCCCCTCTTGTGTCACTATTAAGTCCCTTACTGACAAACTACTGACACAGATTATTGACCAACCAACACAATGCAGGCACCAGCAACAGCCCTCCTTACAAGACTTAGTTGTGACAAATGATCCTGAACAAATCCTTTCTACTTCCTATCACCCAGCAATCAGAAGCAGTGACCCTATTTGTATCTTGACTGAGATACAGATGAACTACAAGAAGGAAAATAAAGTAAAAAAAATACCTTACAGAATCTGAATTGATACAGCAGGAACTGTCAAAGGTAAACTGGGAGTATAGTTAACAGTGGTAACATAGAAAAAAGCAGGGGGGGGCAGCTTTAAAACAGTTGTCCTAATTAAGACAGTAGTCCAAGCTGCAGAAAAGAAACACACCCAGGTAAACTGATCAACCCAGTCAAAAACACTCCTCTTCCTACCCAAAGAAGCCAAAAATACTAGAAGGAAGAAGAAAAGAGCAAGGACTAGATTCATAAAGTGCAAATGTGATAATCACTATGATATGTCCAAGAAATGCAGAAACAGGTTAAGAAATTTGAATTGGACCAGCTGATGTGAAGCGGTTCTGGTGCCATCTCTCAGTAGCTAGTTCCTCTAGACATGACATCCCAGACCTCATGAAGGCAGATGATGCAAAGGCCTCAGAGGCTAAAGAAAAAACAGATTTGCTCAACTCTAGCTTTGGTACAAATTTTTTCACACAATCAATAGCAAACTCTCCACTCACTTTACCAGAGCAACCAATCCAAGAACCAGTGTACATGACAACTATAAGTATAAAGAATGTTCTGAAAAGTCTTGAAAGACTGGATGCAAACAAAGCTGCTAGGCCAGATAACCTACAACCCAGACTATTAAAAGAAGCAGCTGAACAAATTGCTGAGCCAATAGTAGTGATGTTTGAGATGTCACTCACTTCCAAAGTGTTCCTAAGTAACAGAAGGTAGGCCAAAATCAAGCCCATCTTCAAGAAAGGGAGAAAGGATCAAGCCAGTAATTATCCCCTTATATGTCTTACTTTAGGTGTATGCAAGGTCCTTGAGAACATCATAAATGATGCACTGATCTCTCACCTTGAAAGAAATCAGTCACTTTCAAAAAGTCAGCATGGTTTCCATAAAGGTTACTCAATCAACACAAACCTCATTGAATTTTATGACTTTGTGACCAGACTCTTGGATGATGGCCTTCTGGTCAATGTCATATTGCTTGATCAAGAAAAAGCCTTTGATAAAATATAACATCTTTCTCTTCTCCTGAAACTGGAAGCATACAGGGTGCATGATGATATAGTTGCCTGGACTGAAGCCTTTCTTACTGGAAGAACTCAGAGGGTAGTAGTTTATTACACCACCAGTAAAACTGTTTATTCAGGCAAAATTTTTGTCATTAGTGGAGTTCCACAGGGTAAAACATAAAATTGTGAAGAAAGGAAGAAAACGAGGACAATTAACAGCCAGTGTCAAAATTGAAAAACTATGCAAATATTTTGGTCAAGGCCTCCGCTTGACCGTCCTCAGTGCAGAATAAAACTGATAAAATATAAAAACACAAAAGTAAAATTGGATGACCCTTTCTCAGTAACAGTGAAAGGGTAACTGAATAAAAAACAAGTCTAAATAGCATTTCACAATTTCATTTTACATAAAGCACTATTAAAGGCCAATCACTTTCCAGTTAGATTATTATCAGAGATTTTATTTGATTGCACAATATAATTTTGTGGATGTATGTAAAAACGATCAGAATTAATAATTTCACCATAAATGGGACTTAGAAAGGTTTCTCCAGTGTCTCTATTGAGAGCTACCTTTTGGTGAATGTGCTTTTTTATTTCAACTGTGACCCTAAAAACCTGTGTGAGACCTTTAACAGGGGCAACAATGGAGGTAAACAACATGAAATGGTGTGGACTCTCATACACAAGTTGAGCCATGGCGGAATCAAAAACGTCAGGCCTTAGGCGTAGCCTTATGGCCTTGTTGATTGAGGACCTATGTTCAGATAACCTCTCCCCCAATTGCTGTTGGGTTCTACCAACATAAAAACAGCTACAAGAACAAAGAATTATATAAACATCACTCCCAGAATGGGAAAGGTTTTATCTTTGCTGTTGTTGAAAAAGCTCTGTATAGTATTTGAATTTTTAAAGGTGACATTAAGTTTATGTTTTTTAAGGATTCTTTTCAGCTTGTCACTCAATCATGGAATGTAGGGTAGAACACTGAAAAGTTTCATATCATCCACTAATGGGACAATATCTGTTGGGGTTTGTGGATTTGATGCATTCTTTTCTGCCTTTTTTCTATGATGGTCTCAAGTATTTTTATGGGGTAGGCATTGCAAAATAAAATATCCTTAATATAGTTCAATTCTGAGACTATATGAGGCTACGAGCATATTCTTATTACTCAGTCAACCAAAAAAATAACAACTCGGAGAGTGGTTGGAGGAAAAATGCAAATACCTATCATTATGCATAGGCTTTCTATAAATAGAAAATTCAAGGCCAGGAGACTTATTAAAAATTAAGACATCTAGAAAAGGAAGTTTGTGGTTATGTTCCAATTTTAAAGTGAACTGAAGGTTAGAGTCCAAAGTGTTTAGATGAGTTAAGTGACCCCCCTCCATGCTCCCACACAGAAATAACATCATCCACAAACTAACCCCAGAACTGTTGTTTCATAGGAAAATTTTTCAGAGCAGAGGTTTCAATGAATTCCATATAAAAAGTTGCCAAAAATGGTGAAAGAATTGTACCCATGGGTAGACCCCTGATTTGGGTGTAAACTTGATTATTAAATTGGAAATATGAGGAGGAACTATTGTCTACCATGGGTAGACCCCTAATTTGAGTGTAAACTTAATTATTAAATTGGAAATTTGAGGAGGAACTATTGCAGACAGACGAGACGCATAATAGTTTCTATATCCAGTGTTTTGTAGTCCATTTGATCAATATTATCTTCTAATTTCCTTTGAAGAGCTAGTTCACATTTTTAACATTACAAGACATATACATAGAAATGGCATCAAAACTGGCAAAAATTGTATCTTTTTTTATTTCAAGGTCTTTTAATTTTTAAACAAGCTGAATTGAATTTTCTTTTGTATGAAGTTTGTATTTGCATAAGGGGGCGAAAAAGTGTTGACAACCATTTCCCCAATCTGGCAGTCGGAGAGCTATAAGAAGCCACAATTGGGTGTAGAGGAACTCCATCTTTGAGGATTTTTGGGAGTCCATAAAATTTAGGAGCAGAACAACCTTTAGGACAAAATATTATATACAATTGTGGAGTAATAAATCTTTCAGTTTGCAAAATTCCTAGCTCCTTTTGTACTACACAGGTGAACTTATTGGTGGGGTCTGAATCGATGGGTGTCACATAAAATATCTGTAATTTTTTTAGTAAATGAAGTTTTATCAAGGATAACAATTTTATTTCCTTTATCAGCCTGTGTGATAATGATGTGTGGGTCTTTTTTTAAATTTTTGAGAATTTGTTTCCTGATTTTTTTACCTTGAGGAATATGGAAAGAAATCGAGAATATTCTTAACCACCCCTCCTCAAAGTAAATCTGGATTTTCCACAGCACCACATGAACCAAATATACCTGCCTCCACATTGGAGACTATCTCTGGAAATTCACTTGTGTTTGAGGTAGGCAAAATTTAGGTCCCTTAGACAAAACATGAGTTTCTTCCAGAGTAAGAACTTTAGAAGATTTCTACTGGCTGTAGAAATTATTCCTAGGGCCCATGTTGTTCAGCATGTATATTAACAACTGTACAACTCACTTGAAAAGCCCATTCACACTGTATGCTGATGATTGCAAGCTCCTAGGACAGGCCCAAATCAATCAACAATGCAAGAGGATTTAGATGAACTATCTAGATGGTCATCTGAGTGAGGTTTGTAGTTCAACATGTCAAAATGCAAAAACCTGTATCTTGGACATGACAACCCTACCATATTGGAGATGACCTACTTGAGGCTGTAATTCAGGAGAAGGACCTAGACATTATTGTCAATGATGAGTTCAAGTTCCACAGCCACACAAGCTCAAGTTGCTAAAGCAAACTGAGCCTTAGGGCTTATGTAGCAAACAAACATTATGACCAGGAAGCTGTGTGTGGTCAAGAAGCTGTACAGAGCTATTGTACATCCACACCTGAAACTTGGAATGACCCTGGCATATCCCTAGTATAAATTGGTCACTTGTTTGCCTGTGAGTCCGAGCAAATTCAGTCTCCCTTTTTGCATACAGGTCCAGTCAACATTGTCTGTCATGAATCAACCCAGCTATCTCAATCATCCCTAAAGTTCTATGATTATCTACCTTAGTTCTGTCCCAAGATGGAAGATAGACTATCCATCAACAAAAGAAAATAACTTTGGTTTTATACATTCCTGAAAAAGGCTTATGCCAGCTGTGCCTCTCATTGGAAAAAAAAAGCCAAAACAGTTGAAGTTAAAGCACTCAAGAGTGTCAAAAGACAAGCAACCAAGCTCATACCAGCTTCGCAAGACAAGCCATATGAGGAGCACCTTGTGTCCCTCAAACTCCCCACCCTAATCTATTAAAGTAAGAGAGGAGATGCAATCACTACTTGCAACTGCTTGAAAACAACCTCTTGAGTTAAGTTTTCTCCTCATTCCTTGGAAGTGCTACAAGAGGTCACACAAAGAATATGCAAGCCCTCTGTTGCCATCAATGTGAGCACCAGAACTACTTTTCTGTATGTGCTGTCTCTTACTAGAACAGCCTCTCTGAAGCTACCATCCAATCCCAAACCAGATACATTCAAGAAAAAAAAACTGATCATGACTGGGCCAATGCAAAGTGCAGGCTAACCTGGGGCACCAAACCACAGTCATGTCACACCACCAGTAGGATGTTCCATAGGAGGCTCATAACCACATTATCTTGATGGACATGTAGTTTAAGGTAATAATTGAAATGTTTTTGAAGTCTTGACAGTACTGGTTTAATTTGATTTTTCAAGTCTAGAACAACTGCAATAAGTTCTTTTTGATATAAGGAGGATTTGAAGGTCCTTGCTTGTCAAGGGTCTGCTTCAAAGAAGCTAAGAGTTTGTATTCACCCTGGGTAAGATTTTTTCCACACATCTTTAATTTTTTTTTATATTAGGACCACATCTGAAATAATTCTACCAATATCATTATCTTTGCCTTGAAGATATAAATTAAGGATATTTAGCTTTTTGTTTGTGTCTGCAAGAAAAGCAAAATCTCACAATCAAACTTAGATTTTCTAGCACAGGGTGAATGATTCACCTCATTCTTTCAAGAACTCCACCAAAACAAGAAGTAACTCTTTCAGATATTGCAAAATCCACGTCTGCTAAGCCAATGAACTCTTGTATGTAGGAATAGACAGGGGCTTTACTAGCCAAAATGTTTTTGAGGGAGAGCAAGAGATTTTACCAACTGCTTTTTTGTCAAAAATTACCAAAATGTCCATTTTGAATACAATATATAAAATCACAACACAAGTCAGTAAAACTGCTGCATTTACCAATCAAGATTTAGACTTATGTACATATCATGTCACTATTTTATTGCTGTTTATACTAAACAGCAATTACACAGCATGTGTAAGAGTTGGAAAAGCTGCTGTGTTTACCAACCAAGTTAGAAATTTCAGAAGATGACATGTCAGTATTTTTGTGGTCTTTATTGAACCAAACAAATAATTTTTAGCAGCAATAGAAAAATCATGGTGCAAAACATAATGATTTTACTGAATTTTGTTTTCCAAGTGACCAAACACATTGGGTCCCTCCTCCCCCCCCCCTATACATGACAGCCCTGACATATACTGGCATTGTATCTCTTCAGTCAGTGTCCTGGATATATGGCTCTAAGGTACAAGATCTTTTACTTTAATTAAGACTTTAATGACTGTTTTCATCAGAGATCATACTCAATGGCTAGCCAAATAATGACTGCTGGTGTACCAGTCAAATCTAAGGCAGAGATTTTGGAAAGCTGTTGTTGGTTGAAAGTTTTGAAAATGCAATTCCTGTTGTTTGAGTAGAATTTTAAGCCATATCAATCAATTTTTTTCCAAATTTAAGAATGTATCTGTAGTTCATTGAAACCTCATAAAATTGGGATCAAGTTAAGTTGTGAAGCTGAAAAAGCTTCTCTTGTACTTCATTTAAGGAGAAGATCCATTTGGCAAGGTTTCAATTTTATGATGCAATAGTTTTTAAAAGTGGTCAAAGGTTAGTGCATTCTAAAGAGAGAAGGAGCAGAGGTAGGTAGGCTATTTCAAAATACATTCACAGGACATAGGCTAGCTTACTTTAGTCTGTAGGCTAGATCTATCCCTGAAAATTTCATTATTCCTGACCCAAAATATCTAGTCTAAAGTAAAAAGTAAAAAGAAGATAGTAAAAAGAATCTAGTCTAGAATTTATCAGAGCATCATATAGGGCTTATCATTGGACCACCTTTTGAATTTTTATGGGAAAGAAATTATAGCCTATAGGCTAGGCTATACACATCACTTAGCTTTTTTCTGGTAAAAAATTCAATGATTTCAGTACCAGCTATTGAGAATGCCTTGATATGCCCTATATTGTCATGCAAGGTTGTTCATAATTACAAAGGCTTTAGAGTGGGCTATATAGGGGCTGATAACCATAGCCAACTAAATTCTAGTTCACTAAACAAATTCAGTAGTCCAAAAAGAGTACTTCCTGAAGAAGACTAGGAATAACTAGTTCATACACACCTGTACAGGTTCTTGAACAAGCATCTTGAAACTGAGAATATACAAAATTGTCAGTTATTTCGGCCCCTTTTAAACCGCATTTTTCTATCCAATTAAGAATGCTCGAAGATAGACTTTTATACTATTAAATAGATGGTATGTGCGAAAATGAATGATTTTATTACAAACGATGATTATGCTAGTCGACAAGATTTTTAGCAAGTCCATGTTCACCCAATATACCAAGATAGGAAAGAAAAATAGCTTGTTACTTAATTCATGTCCAGATCTATACTAGAAACTCTAATAAGAAAATTATGACTCCATCATCTTGAGAAAATCTGTATTCAAATCATTTTTATAGCTACTTTCCAGTTTAATTCCATCCCATTCCTCCACCCCCTTAATGACTGCATATAGCCCTAGATTATATAAAACGTTTGCTGTTTTTTTTTATTTTCTTGTTTTGTTATTATTTGTCAGCAACATTTAGCTCCATCCAAAATCGTTTTTGGATGGAGCCTCATACTATATTTATGAACCGGGGAGATTGGGTCAAGGGCGCAGCTAAAGAGGGGGAGGGGTGACTCCACTCCCAAGCTCCAAGGCGTTGGCACACAGTACCGACACCTTGGAACTTCGAGTGTCTTAGTTTAGCTTGTGTCCGCATTTGTCGGCACACTGGGCGATTTGTTGGCACATTGTTTATACCCCTCCCCCAGAAAACAAAAAATCAAAACATAGCTTTGCTCCTGAGAGGATTGTACATATAAAGCGAAATTCTAACAAAATATAAAGCGAAATTCCAAATTAAAAAAAAAGCAACATATTATTGTAGTTCTGAATCCAGAGAACGGACTAAAAACTCATTTATCCAAAGATTATAAATTATCAAATATGAAAAAATTGCACAGTCAATTTAAAATTCCTAATTATAAAAGGTACAAGAATGAAACAAATTGATCATCTTTTTTTCGTAGACAAACTTTAACTTTCAAATTTAATTTTAAAATTTTGTTCATTGATTTGCTTCTGATAATTATCCGGCTTGTGAAATGTGTGTATCAAGTTTTTTCTACTTGCTGGGTTTATCGAAAATATTTGAGGGACTTATGATATATTTTGTTGGATTTTCTTCTCGAGGCTCTTTCCTTGGACTTGATTGAAAATCTCACATCAAATCGATGGCCTGGGCCATCTTCTATTCCAAAATAAACTGGAAAAACGGTGACTAACTTTAAATAGTGTACTGATCTAAGGCTGAATCTTATTGCTCTATTAACGAGAAAGACCTTATTTCCTTATACTGCATTTTTAAAATAATCCATTAAGGTCATGCACTAGTGACCTACGGTGGGTTTTAAGTTGCCGTTGTAAAATCAATTACGTTTTGTCACCAGGGACAATTCTCCAGCATTTTTATAGGGGGGGGGGAGCAAGAGGGGTCCATATCCGAATAGTCAATAGGCAAGGGATATATAATAATTTTTTCTTCACATTATTGGGGGGGGAACTGCTCCCACCTTGTCCCCCAAAACGATTCCCCTGTTTGTCACCTACAAAATATTACTAAGACAAGAGTATTTGAGCTTTGAACCCTGGATATTGAAAGCAGAAAGTTGCCTTTTTTCATCCTGTACAACTTTATAAATACGCTGTTGCTGTATTTTTATTTTTGTGGGAGGATCAAAAGTGATTATTTGGTAAAAAGCAATGTAATATAACTTACACTGAAGCATAATATATATCTATATGCTATATGTCAGAAAAGAGGACAGCCAAAGTTTATTAACTTTAAGCTTGTATTGCTATTTTTGAAAGTTAACGTTAGTTTGATGCTGATTCTTTTACACATTTTGAGTTTTTGTTACTTTTAGGAATCAAGTATGATAGAAGTGTGAACTCAGACTTCACAAAAAAATACGTCCGACTATAAATTCTAGCGAAAATATTATTTGTTCCTGACTTAAAACTTTTTTCCCTATAGTCTATAAAGTTAGTTTTTTTTTATTGCATCATCATCATCCAATTCATACATCATCATAATCAATTTTAATTGGATATACAAAATCCAACACAGCGATTAGGATAATTAAATCGTTTTACAACATGTTTATAACAGAGTTTTGTATGATATTATAATTATGCACTTGCCATACAGGAAAGTCATTCTAATCTTCTTCAATTTCGCAACCCGAGGTAACAGAAATCAAAGTAACTTTTTGTTTATTCCTCCATCGACCACTTTAAAAGGAAGGGTAATTGTAGAAATCTGGGAGGGAGAATACTTGACCAGATATTGCAGGTCAAAGAGCCAATTTGAGGTGTGAGAATGATTAGAGAGGAACCAGACACCTGTCTTACAAATTTTTCCGCGTTAAAAAGTTTTGACGTATCATTTTGCTCGAACTCGTCGAAAGATGAAGCAAAAATACCTCCAGGTAAGACACAATCCACATAGCCCCATGGGCTATGGGATCATTCTCTTGGCCAAGGAGACATTAAGCTTTTGGGAAGGGGGGAGGGCCTGAGGGACCCAGAAAATAAACCAAAAGATTTTTTTATATCTGATCAGTTTGAACTTGCATTTACAAATTCCCGAGGAAATGGGAGCCAAATATACAAAACAAACTTTAAGCGGGCGGGGCAAGATGAGCACCCAGAAAATAAGCGAAAGTCCTGAAAAAGCTATCCTTATCCCATCCTGTGGTCATTATTGATTTTTTTAACCAAGTCTTATCTTGTTTTTTTTTTTTTAACTATTAATGTTTTTAAATAGACACATATCTAGGCCATTTAAAACATCCATCATAAAGGTCATTTATTATGTGTTGATGTCTTTAAACAAGGTAAAAATTAAAAATTTCTATAACATAATGCCCTTTCTGAAGTTCTTTTAGGTGTCGTTGCAGAAACCATTGTTTTTCCATTTGATTTGAAGTACAATTATTTGATTATAAGAGGATAGTCAGTGAAATTCTGGAAAAACAAGATCCTATGTTGAGATTGAAAAAAGAAGCAATTATTGAAGAGATATCAATAAAGAGCGGTGCGTTGACGTTGGGGATGGAGAAGGGGAATGGAGGATTGAGGGACCATCTCTATCCTCTTCCTATACCATTTTTGTCATGATGTACCCTCATTTGCCTCCCCAAAGCATTGGGCACCAATTATGATAACCATTTCACCGACAACACTGAAAAGGTTTAACAAATACGACTCAATGGTGGAAACGGTCAAACTAATTCAACAAGTATGGGTCCGAATTATATAATTATCCAGTCACACATAGATCTTAGCGAAAAAGGTTACCTTTTTTGCACCTTTGTTTTCCCTTGATTCCATTTTATTCAAAAGCATAAAAAATTGGTACTGAAAAAAGAATTCCCGAAAGTGTGAGAAAAATTTGATTTTTGTATTATTATGAGGAAAGTCCTTACAAATATATTTTTCCTTAAGTAAGCACAAATAACTCACCAGTCCTTAGGAAGACTGACGGGTTGGCAGCCTACTTACTATATTCGGTATTTTCTACTAGTATAGACTGACTTGACTGTTTTGTTTTATTTTTTGTTCGTTTTAAGTTTTATTAATTCATACATATTAATTTAAATTCACCTAAACATTTACGTAATCTTTAATTTAGATTTCTGTTCTTTTTAGGTTTCACCTAAAATAAAATCCCCTTAATTGTAAGTAAATGGTTAGATAGTAACAAATAATTTGCAATTAGTCCAAAGAGGAAAGATTAAAGACAAAATAAGGGGAATACCGGCTGACGTCACTGAGTAATTGACTTCCTCAGTTTTTAAACCAATTTTATTGTTTGATGTCGTGACCAAGTTAAATGTTAGGTTAGGTGCCAAGATTCAGAAGTAGTTAAATATTCCGAACAAGCAGCATACTAAGTAGATACAACATAAAACGCAGTAAAAAATAACCAGTTGATCAGATCATGAGAAAAATGTGTATTTATTGTCCAATTTAATCTGAATATATGGGGCAGGAGTTGTACTTTAAGCGTAATTTACCAGCCAGATATATTACTTATTGGATGCAGCACGAAGGAAACTGGCCTCCAGCTAGAGCCCGATTTAAAAGGGTTGGAGAAGAAAAAAGTTGTAAAGAAGAAAGTTACACTTGCCCGCTTTGAAAAGATGAGGAGGATAATTTGTTGCATTACTCTAGCTGGTGCCAGGGGCTTTTACCGATAAGGAAATGAATATTTGGAAAAAATGGGGTTGCTACTTCCAGATGTTTTAAAAAAGTACGTCTCCACAATCTATCTGCAGAATAGCAAGGCATCTGGAAAGTGCGTCTATTAAAAGCAAATCTTAGTTTAGGAGTTAAAAGAAGTGGTGTACGTTTATATGATTTTGATTTTTTTTTGTATACATGACCTTCTTCTCTACTTTAAATATACTTTATCTTATAGCTGTAGCATTCTTCCATGTACAGATTCCATTGTGTGATATTCAAAGAAAATAAAACAGCTAGTTTTAATGTTATGCACCAACAACTAGATGAAAAGTTGAGATATTGATATCTTGGAAGCAACAAAAAAATTACGGGTAAAGTGCTCAAATTTTAATCATATTATTGTCAATATATTTCTTTTCAATTTACTTGATATATTTATTTTGTGTATTAAGCTGTGTTTTCAAAACACTAAAATACTCAAACCTGTATTTAATCAGATTTTGATTTTCAATTATTGTTTTCTCTGAATTTTATTAATGATTTACTTCAACGTTCAAGTGCTAATTAGCTTCTTCTTTAATTTAAACTTCCGGAGTATATGACATGTTGTGTTGGTATTATTATTTATTTTTTTCTAAGAGAATATAATTAAAATGCAGCTTCAACTTTCGACTTGAGCGTTTTCCAAAAAAACTTTTTAAATAGAACGAAGTTTTTTTCCCTCACATTTTCAAATATATAACAATTTGCTTGAATTATCATTGACAAATTAGAAGTTTGTCCGTAGTGGATGGGTAACCCTCAGGGTTAAGTTCTTTATTGTATCCTCATTTGTAATATCAACATTAGAAATGATTTTTATCGTTGCATGGAAGCCTTAACGTATAATATATCGTAGGAATAAATACAATTTATTGTTCAAACCTTGTATCTCCACCTCGGGGCAAAAGTCATGTTGCTTAAAAGCCTTTTAAAATGTTTTTATAAAAAAGCATACTTATACTTTGTCAAATACGCTGTCTTTTGTTTCGCTTTTTTCATTTGTTAAACGTTTTCTAAGACCATGTTTTATTGAAGTCATACTTACGTAAATTGTGGGCTTCTAAAGCTGAACTTCCTGGGTTTGAAGACTTACTAACTTTTGATGATATCATTATTCCAAAACCTTTCTTTGCTAATCTTCTTCATTTTCAGCTCCTAATTAAGTAAATTATTTACTGTGATTATCATTTGAAATTTTGAAGTTGTTTCCTTGCTTCATACCTCTTCCAACATATTTGAGTTAAATAGTTGGGGTGAACTTTCACTTCGTGCGTCATATTGCAAAAGTAAATATTTATGGCATCATTCCAAAAAACATTTACTATATTTTCCTTTTCAGCAGTTTTCTTTCTAATTTCTGCCCTCTACAGGAACATTCATGGTCGCAAGATTGATTTACAAAAATTTCACGCTTCTAATATCTAATTTGTTCCAGCTCTTACAGTAGAATAATTCTATAGATGGAGCAAACTCGGTCTTTTGAGCTCTTGATAAAAAATCCTGCTTAAATATCATATTTGGACATATACTTCAAAATATATAATTTATTCATGTAATTACGATTTATTTAGACCTTCTTTCTACTTTTAATCATCATAAGAAGAATTTTCTTCTTTGAAAGAAACTTCTTTCTTTCTTCTACACGTACCAGTGAGTATAAATAAGTTCTTCTCACACATAATATAATGTTGGTTTCTAAAGTATAAGCACTATCACTATCAAATCAGTAAAATACAACTTCTGTTTAGAGACATTTCAAAATTTTTAATAGAAAATTAAGTTAAAAAAATCACACAAAAAATGTCCATTTTAAAAATCATAGCACTAGGCCAAAGCCTTCTCAAAACTATCGTTTTGTTTTCTAGCCTGACATCACAACACACAGAAGTTGAAATATAAATCTTGTTTAAGACAATTTTACCTCTAAATTACTTTCATATTAATATAACATATATGAATTGAGAGATATTTAAACACAACAAGAAAAAGCAGGCAAAGAAAACACGAGCACAAAAAACGAAGAAATAACACAAATGGGTCCAATAAAAGAAAACATAACAAAAAGATAAATTAATATTAGTAATAAATTACCGGGAACTGAAAGCAAGAAGACATCAAATCAAAAGACATCTACTGATTCACCAGGAATGGATGGCAAGATTGTTCTTTTTTATTGGTTATTTCTCTTGAAGTATTTGATTGCAGTATGTTTGAAACTCTAATTATGTATAACGATTCCCAAAGAATTTCTCTTGAAATTGGTTGGATTTGTAGTCCTTAGCTCTAAAGTAGTGGCCCTTGTTTTTAAGGACCAAAAGCTCTGACAACAAAAACGATGAACTTGGAATTTCCTTTCTCATAGGAACAGATTTGAAATATAAACACTCTGGTTTATAGGGTATTAGATATTGTGTGTTCCTTTTATAAATAGGAAAAATTCTTTAAAATTCTACTAATAGTAAATATAAAATAACCTTTTATGTAATTAAGATAAAAAGTTTCACGAAGAAGATACGAAACTTTTATGTAGGTTTAATGTTTCTTCTCCACAAAACAAAAAGCAACAATAGGATTTTCAAGCGTCATTTGCTCTTTCAATACTAGTTTAGTTAATTAACGACTGCGTTGAAAGTATTAAAACCGAACATTGTTTTTCTTTAGCATTAAAACGTAATCTCAATTCTCAATGTACAACTTTAACGAGGCTTCTCTGTTACAAGAGCTGTTTTTTACAAAGATCCTAGAACACGGAAAAAGAAGGACGGGTATTACAATTACCACAATCACAAATTTGTACCAGAAACATCAACGATACAATTATCCACTTCTTATTCCAAAAACACCATAATCAAAGGGTAGAACATTGACGCACTTGGTATCTTATTAACTAACAAAAAAAATCATGTTGAGGATCTCATTTCTTCTATTCTCTGTTTCTTAGTGCGTAAGCACTTGCCCAAGAAAGTTCTTAAATCATTTTGTAATAAGATGAATTCAGTCTCAAAGGACAACCATGTCAAACAAGCCCTTAGCTGGTGGCTGAATAGTTGCCATATCTCTCACCTCTAGCCAAAACAGTCTTTTGAACCAGTCTGTTTAGCTTTTCTTACGGGGCTATAAATTGCAACGGGTTTGCTTTGGTATTTTTTGCTGTGATCCTTCAGTCTTAGAAGCAAATCTTCATACTTACCACTTTGTCGAGTTTTTACAGTGCATGTCTTGCATTTTAGCCCACTGAATAGAAGTCAAATGCAAAAAAAAGCAAAAAAGTAGTCAGTAGATGTTTTAATTTCACTGCAAAGTCTGAGGTAAATAAATTCTTCGTACTTATCACTTTGTCGAGTTTTTACAGTGCAGATCTTGCATTTTAGCCCACTGAATAAAAGTCAAATGCGAAAAAACAAAACAAAAAAGTAGTCAGTAGATGCTTCACTTTCACTTCAAAGCCTGAGGTGAATAAAATATCAGTGACGCCGCTTTAGCAAGATATTTAGTCCGTTTAGAGGTTTAATGACAAGTAAAGCCTTAGGCTTAGTATCTTCAATTTTGTCCACAGATACAATATCAAAATGTCGCACAACCGTCGAAATGACTGCTTTCTGTACCAAGAAAGCAAATTTCTGACCTTAAAAAAAATAACAACCAATTAATACATCAGATAGCTTAAACTCAACTACAGTGCTTCAGTAAATCATTATCATATTGTGAAATATCAATTTTTATCCAGCATAACCCCAAAAAACCAACATTATCACTATTTCTGAAACTTTCTCGGTTTCGAAAGAGAATCCAACTTGGTTGTTGAAAGTGAACATGGCTCTTACCATCTTGGTTCTATGATATCAACTAAATTTCAATCAATCCATGTAATCCACAGTTTCTGTAGAGACAAAACTTGGTATCGAGTTAGTTTCAGAGGCAACGCTGTAGCGTTGCCTATAGTAAAGGCCATACGGCTCCAATGTTTTATTATTTATTTATTATTATTTTTTTTCCCAGAGGCACTTCATATGGAAGGGGTCGTCGTAGAGACTTCAAAGGAGGCTTATTTAATTGGAAATCGAGAGTTCTAGTGCCCTTTTTAATAGTTGGAAATGATTGGAGGGCAACTAGCCCCCCCCCCACCACACTCATCATTTCCCCAAACACATCCAATCAAAATTTTGAGATAGCCATTTTGTTCAGCGTAGTTGATTTCCAAATAGAAAATATATTTTTGAGGAGGACGCTCCCCCACAGCCCTCAGGGCAAAGGTTTTAAGTTATGCTCTGGGGGCATATAAGGTTTTTATAAAAGGCGTTGTCGTAGAAACTTCAAAAAAGGCTCATTCGATTGGAAATTCAAAGGGATAGTGCCCTTTTTAATAGTTGAAAGTGATTGGAGGGCA
>JAQQPU010003706.1:0-12959 GCA_029168905.1 Artemia sp. Kazakhstan ARC1039 | reverse complement strand
CCCCTCAGCTGAAATTTAGTTTCTTCAAAAATCTTGTCAAAACTAAGATAAGCATGCATAATTCAAGCATCCAGAGAAGCAGGTCAGTTGTCTTTAGTATATCTTTGCATTAATGCTACTATATATGGCTGATTTTCACCGTCATTTTCACATGATACGGGGAAAATTGGCTCAAACTCCCTCCCCCTCCAGGATTTTGACGAAATCACGCTACTATACGAAATATTACACGTATAATTCTTTAACCACATCTTCGTATAATTAATTCACGTATTCCTTCGGGTACATTTTAAGTAGATTGAAATTGAACGAACATACCACTACATAAAAAAGAAGACAAATATAACTTAAAATACGTGTCACCTATTGTGATTTTGTCACCATCACCTAAAGTCTTGGAGAAAACTTAAAAGGATGGATTCCTGCTTAATTGAATAGAATGAATTTCTTTACGAAATACCAGTTTGAATTTCGAGAAGGCCATTAACGGAACAAGCGCTTGTAGTTCATTATTGAAAATTAAATTACTACTTAGATAATAATTACCATGTGTTGACCGTGTTTTTGTGTTGGGCTATATTGAGTATCGATATTGATATATCAATATATCACACCGAAGATCGATATCAAATATAAATATCGATGTCGAAAACGGTATTATTTCGTTTTTTGTATTTACCGGTGAACATCCTGCAGAAACGATCCACCACAGAAAATTGTTTAGTAAATGGTCGAGAAGAAGAATAATGTATTCAATTCACTGACTCATCTATGCTGATACACAGCATGCACAGTTGCATCCAGAAATTGGCATAGCCTGTTCGCAAACTACGTTTATTGAGGATGGACTCTCAAATTTTTCTGAGAACCTCCAAAAGGCTCGGCTAGATAAAATACCTTCTAGGCTTATAGGCTATGTTCAGATCACACAAGTCACTATTGCCGCATACTACAATTCGCTTTTCAAGAAATTATATTTTACCCCTGACGATCTTCTCCAAGTTGAGATTAAAATACCAAGAGGCATGGATTTGGCCTTACTGGAATCTGTATTAACAGATGCAGGTGCCATGACAGTCCCTGTGATTCAGCCATTACAAGATCAAGCCAGTTTGTAGAGATTACATAACGGAGTTTTGGTAGTCAATGTAAGGCGAGCTTCGTCAGCATTTGCATCTGTCACGGCTTTCCAGATTTTCAGTAGGGACTCTTTAGTTCCAAGAAATAATGATCCACTCAAATTATAGAAGTCTTGTAATATAGGTCTCAGAAATACCTATAGAAATTTGTCATAGAATTAATGTCCATGTCCGCCGCCAATGCCCTTTCTGAGAGTGGATTCCAAGCCTGATCATTTAATAATATAGTTCGTGGTAACAAACTGTAAGCAAGGAGCAGCTCGGCCAAATAGCAACCGAAACTCTAAAGCACGGAATTTTGATAACAATAGGTACATCAAGTGAATTGGATTTTATGCTGACTCCAGATATATGTTATTCATCAAGTATCATGTACCCATTAAAAGTAATGGAAGTCTGAACAAATTTGTATAACTTTTGAGAAAGGGAGGAATCATCCCTAAAAAATTAAAGAATCTTGAGACAATTCGCAGCCTCAGATTCGGCATATCAGAGAATCTTACTGTAAAGGTTTCTAGCTTCCATATGAAAAAATGTGAAATTTTGTAATTTTTGCCACAAGAAAGATCACGGATAAGTGTATATTTAATTTTTTTTTTTTTTGAGTGAGAGAGAGAGAGAGAGAGAGAGAGAGAGAGAGAGAGAGAGAGAGAGATAGAGAGAGAGAGAGAGAGAAAGAGAGAGAGAGAGAGAGAGAGGGGGGGTATTCAGCAAGTCTCAAAGCAGACATGTTTTAAAACTCATGTACAATGCGTCGACATTGTAAAAAAACAAAAATGAAACATTTAGACCCATGTAAAAATCAGAGTACAATATGAAATGTTACTCTTTGACTCTGCGTGTCAAAAATATTAAGTAGGTCTTCCATTTGCAAGACACCGACATTGTTACACAGCAAGCTCTGTCATATAATAATGACAGTGAGTCACTTGCAAACAGTAAATTATGACTGTCACGCTTTGTTCGGTCATAATGTAATTAAACTGATAAAAATCCAACCATGCAAGACACAATCATGTCTTTTATGGACGTCATTATAGTATCTTGTGGTATTCATCATAAGTTTCACTCTCAGAGGCAACAGAAAGTTCAGACCGAATTAAAAGTTCAAGAGGGATTGTATTTCTTCAGAGGATCTGAATCAGAAGCTGGAGGAGGTGTGGAGTTGAAACAAACTTAATTCTTTTCTGAACAAAATTTTACAAATTTCGCCAAGCTCATTTTTTCCTCAGTATTAGAGTTTATGCTTAAAAATTGCTCTATAGTTTGAGGACTGTCGGATTTTTTCTGGTAGTTATAATACAGTGTAGTGCTGAAACCCAAGAATGATGCCATAATTACAAAACTTCGCCTCACGTGTTATGATCTTCATGCATAAGCCAAGTGTTTGTTATTTAATTTAACACAGCCGGCTTGCAAAATAGGAAATTATTTTTAAAAAAAATCTAGAGACAAGAAGCAATTTATGTAAGCTCGGAAACGTGGCACTGTGGATGTGAAAGTTGGAGGTAAAATATCGTATGGCCATTATGTGAATATTCAGCGAATTCGAAGAGAGGCAAGCTTAATGGCATGACCTTAAATGTTGAAAGAAATACTTTTTGCTGGTTTAATTAGTACCATTAATTTTGATACAGATGACAGGAAATTATGGCAAGATGCTGATCTGTGTACCCCCTGAAGGAGATACAGAACGCTTTATGTGAAAAAATATAGAGACAAGAAGTAATTTATGTAAGCTTGGAAACGTAGCGCGGTGGATGTGAGAGTCAGAGGTAAAATATCGTATGAACATTATATGAATATTCAGCGAATTAAAAGAGAGACAAGCCTTCGAGAACGCGTTATATGAGCTACTCTTGAGTTGGCACATAACGTTTTTCGGCTGAATCACCAAGTGAGAAAAATAAGCATTTCATCTTTGAAAAAACAAAAACGTTTAAGCATTTTAAAAGCCAAATGAGACCCCATAAATTGAACCAATCGCTGCAGCTTGGTTAGCATAGAAGATCGATGTATAAATTTCAATTTGGCAAAAAACATCTATCGCCTATTTTACGGCAAAAATTCAAAACATATATTTACGGATGCCAAAATGACCTAGAGTTTTTTCAATAAACAGAGTATCCCAAATATATTAAAAAGGATATGTAATGCTAGCTAAAAGGAAAAAAAATTATAAAAATCATCATTTATTTCCAATTTAGAGTCTCCTCGGCGCAGGCAAAATTGAACATATCCAAAACATTTCTAGCCGCAGCTCTATCCACAGCATTGTCACAAGCTAAGATGAACACACACTTCTATGCTCACCATGCATTTTTCTTCAACACTTCATTTCAAAATAACTCTTAAATGTTCCAGCTAACATGTGCTGCTGTAGGTAATTGCAAAATACTAATAACAAATTCATTATTTTTAAAACTCGATAAAATTTTATTTAAAAAGAAGCACCTTCAAAAAATTTAAATGGTACCTTAAATCAGGGAACATAACAACTACAAGAGTAAAGTATTTTCAATTTTTCAGTGCCCTTGTTAACTTTTTCGTGATGACCTTGTATATGTTTAAAATTTGTGTGTATGTTTATTATCAAAATTGCATTTCAAACGGTTTTTTCGCAATGCTGACCTTGGATTTTGATATTTTATCTTGAATGCAATGCAGTAAGCCATTTATGTAACGTTTCCAGCACAAGCTGCGGTCAATAATGTCCCAACAAGAAATTTTTGCTTGTTAAAAATACCTTTCGTTGAAACTTTATAAGCATTACTTGAAAAATTCAAGTTACGTCTTTACGCTCAACAGTTTTCAACCACGAAAAAGTAAGGATAATAGAAAGCTTACCTATACAATTTCTAGCTCCAGCACTGAACGGGACATAGGCATATGGATGCCTTTTAGACACTTCATCAGAAAAGAATCGTTCTGGTATAAATTTTTCAGGTTCGTGGTAGTGCTCTGGATCTCGATGAATTGCATATAAAAGCAGTGCCACTTGTGTTCCAGCAGGTACTACATACTCACCTGAAAGCATCATGAATATTAAAACTTTCTAAAGATGGGCGTAACGAGGAAGGGGGGGGGGGTGAAAATGACCTGCATGAAAATTATAGCATTAGATTCACTCCTCCTTGAGAAATCATCAGAAGGTAGAGGTAAATATGCATTCCTCTAGCTGACCGGTTTCCAACTATTGGAAAATGTATTTCTAAATAAAGTTTTGGGATATCTCAATTTTCATATTAGCTATACAAAACTCTAAACTAGGATAAATGCACCAAAATAAAGAGACAAAAAGAGTATTAAATAAAGTGTTAAAATTTTAAAAAGTATTTTTAAAAGTATTAAAATTTTAAAAAGTATTAAAATTTGTACAGATAACAAATTTGAGCCCTTTCCTTGAATGAATATTTAATGTTATGCTTTAAGGGATAATTTTTTAAGTATTTATAAGCAGCTTGAAATTAAACCTTTGGTATCGTAAATCTCCTTCTCGTGGAAAATAAGAAATCTTGTACCTTTTTTTTTAAGTTCCCACTTCTGTAAGAAAAAGAACAAAAAACATGGGCTTGAGATCGCTGTTCTGTGTTTCTCAGCCATGATGAATTTGAGCGTGTAATCTTACTCAATATTGCAGCCCTTCTGGAACATAACAAAGGGGTTTACTGTTTTCTGATTATATTGTCTCAAGTTCGTCGCTGAATTATGTAGCTTCAGTTTGGTATCAAACAGTTCGTGGTAACGAACTGTAAGTAAGGAGCGACCCGGCTCAATGGTAACCGAAACTCTAGAAAACGGGTTTTTGATACCAATAGATACATCAAAAGAATCAGATTTCAATGCTGATTTCAAATATATAACTTTCATCAAGTTTAGTGCTACTCATCAAAAGTTACGCGCCTAAGAAAATTTGGCAGATTTTCAAAAAAAGGGGGAAAGACCCCCTAAAAGTTATAGAACCTTAATGAAAATCACACCATCTTATTCAGCGTATCAGAGAACCCTACTGTAGTGGTTTCAAGCTCCTATCTACAAAAATGTGGAATTTTGCATTTTTTGCCAGAAGAAAGATCACGGATGCGTGTTTATTTGTTGTTTTTTTTCCAGGGGTGATCTTATCGACCCAGTGGTCCTAGAATATCGTGGGAGGGCTCATTGGAACGGAAATTAAAAGTTCTAGTGCCCTTTTTAAGTGACCAAAAAAATGGAGGGCAACTAGGCCCCCTCCCACCCTCATTTTTTTCCCAAAATCACCCGATCAAAATTTTGAGATAACCACTTTGTTCAGCATGGTCAAAAATATGATAACTATGTCTTTTAGGATGACTTAATCACCCGAAGTCCCCGGGGGGAGGGCTAAAAGTTATGAACTTTACCCAATGTTAACATATACATTGGGAAGTATACAGAAGTTTTCAGGAGGGTTTTTTTCTGGTAGTGGGGGGTGGTTGGGTCGGGGGTTATGTTGGAGGATCTGTCCATGAATGAAGTTTTCATGGGGGAAGGGAAATTGCCATGAAGGGGGCGCCGGACTTGCCAGAATTATTTATTGGTTATTGGGAAGTATACAGACATTTTCAGGAAGGGTTTTTTTCTGGAGGGGGGGCTGGAGGAGGGGGTTAATCGGGAGAATCTTTCCGTGGAGGATGTTTCTTTGGGGTAAGGGACATTTCTATGAAGGGGGTGCCGGATTTCCAAGCATTATTTAAAAAACGATCAGAAATTAAATAAAAAAAACAAAAACAAGTTTTTTCAACTGAAAGTAAGAAGCAACCATTAGAACTTAAAACTAACAGAAATTATAACGTATATGAGGGGGTTGTCCCCCAAGTCAATACCTCGCTCTTTACGCTACAGTTTTTTTTTAGTGCTTTCAAAAGAGCTATCTATTCGAATTAAACGGCCTTTGTTATTCAGGGGTTTGTGAATTAAAATTTTTTTTAACTTTTAACGTAAAGAGCGTGGTATTGACTAAGGGGGGGACCCCCTCATATACCTAATAAAATATACGTAATAAAAAAAACAATAAAAACAACAAGCGATACGGCTCAATAGTAATCGAAACTTTTAAAAACGGAATTTTGATGTCAATAAATGTATCAAAAGAATGGGTTTATAATGCTGATTCTAAATATATAAATTTTATTAAGTTTAGTATTACTCATCAGAGGCTACGAGCCTGAGAAAATTTACCCGATTTTTAAAGAGGGGGGAAACATCCCCTACAAGTGAAAGAATTTTAATGAAAATCACACCAGCAGATTCAGCGTATCAGAAAACCCTAAACCCTATAGAAGTTAGTTATGTAAGTTAATTTGTAAATTACGTCATAACCAAATTTAGAGACATCCATTTAGCAAAAAAAGTAAAATTTTTATGCAAATTTTGTTTACTTATTCAATGACGGTGAGCCAAAATAAAAGCTGCATTAACTAAAAAACGATCAGAAATTAAATAAAAAAAAAAAACAAGTTTTTTAAACTGAAAGTAAGGAGCGACATTAAAACTTAAAACGAATAGAAATTATTCCGTATATGAAAGGGGCTGTCCCCTCCTCAACGCTTCGCTC
The DNA here is from genome assembly GCA_029168905.1 of Artemia sp. Kazakhstan ARC1039. Lineage (NCBI taxonomy): Eukaryota > Metazoa > Arthropoda > Branchiopoda > Anostraca > Artemiidae > Artemia > Artemia sp. Kazakhstan ARC1039. Next base: position 6,248 of record JAQQPU010003706.1, on the reverse strand, counting down.
TTTACGCTAAAGTTTTACTGTGTCTCACAACTTTATTTTTTAAAACAATAAAAAACTTTAGCGTAAAGAGCGAAGCGTTGAGGAGCCACTTTCATATACGGAATAATTTCTGTTCGTTTTTAAGTTTTAATGTCGCTCCTTACTTTCAGTTTAAAAAACTTGTTTTTTTTATTTAATATAAAGTAAAAGATAGTTTTGGAGCTGGACGTGCTAAAACCAAATTTCCCAACCTCGATTAAATTTTCATACATTCTATCAAGTAACTACGTCTAAGCAAATGTGGTATGGATAAAGATCAAATTGATAAAAAAATTTGCGGTAACATTCTAGTCCAAGGGTGGCCAACCCGTGGACCGCGGGCCTCATGCGGCCCGCCGTAAATATTTTGACATACAGTGCAATAATGAATTAAAACGCATGCTTGAAAATTCAGAATCAAAAATAGATTTTTTTTAAGATTTACGTCGCAAAAGAAACATTTACGTCACATTTACGTCCGATTTAATAAATTTGGCACTAAAGTTGTTAGCGCTTCTAGTTCAACTTGCACCTGCGAATCATTTTTTTTTTTTTGAAAATGAAATTGACCAAACACAAAACACGCTCAAACATTTACGGACGCTAACCTGCAATACCAATTACGATGTGAATATGCCCAAACTGAGATCCACTTGCAGACGATAAGTGAAAAAGAGGAGAAATAAATATCGCACTAGTGAAATAAATATTTTTCTATGATTTTAATTTTTTATTTCTTTTTTTTTTAGTTAATATTATATATTTTCTACAATGTGCAATTTAGTATCAATGAAATCTAGTATCAAAAAATCTACAATGTACAATGTTCTACAATTTAGTATCATTATTATTATTATATTACCTATGTTTATATGGAAAAATAATAGCAAACATAATTAATAAAAATCGTTTATTTTTCAATTTGTCACTCCAAAAAATATCTATAATAGGTCTAAATGTAATATGGGTATATATAATTTTATATGTGGCCAGCAGAGTAAAGATGCATTTCCAAAGTGGCCCGCAAAATAATTTGCGTTGACCACCCCTGTTCTAGTCTATGATCAATTCTAAAGAAATTACTATAATAACAAAAAGGTAGCAACATTCAACTCCTTTTCTAAAACCCATTTTCGGATATAATGGTTGCTGCGGTGACAATGCACCCCATTTCCCCTTGATCATATCTTGTCCAATTTTCCAACTTAACTTAATTTCCCCAACTTTGAAGAAGAGTTTCTCCAATCACATATGGAAGATGAACGACCTGGTACCTAACCTCTCTTTATTCCGAGCAAGTTTTTTTTTTTTTTTTTTTTTTTACTAAGCCTTCATAATATGTGATGCAGGGTGACACCCCTGCGTTTGGGTCAGCTGTAATATTGGACAATGATAAGCTACGTATTACCAAGACATATTTTACCAAAAAAAAACAAAAAAAACAACTAACACAGCTTTAACTAACATAACTAATATTATAGCTTTAAATAAAACAACTTATACATAGTTTTAAAATATTGCTAAATCAGTCACATCAGTTTCCGGAAAAGAAGAAAGGGAAAAGAATAAGTTTTATTTTAAAGGGAGAGATGATTGTTGTGAAGTGTTTTATTTATTTGGGATGAAGTTTCAAGTTCAAGGAGGTGGAGCGACCAGGTGCAAATTGTGAGTTGGAAAGATCAGATGGCTAATGGGCGATATTAAGGAGCCCCTTAGACATCTAGGACCAGCAGATATTAGGTTACACAAGAGAATTAAGACGAAAGTAGGACCAGTTGTGATTTATGGTGGGGAAGTTTGGGCGTCTGAAAAAGTGGGAAAAGGGAAAGAATATATTTAGGACATTTCAGGAGACTTTTAGGGCTAAGCAGGAAATCTAATAGCTTGGTGTTAAAGGGTAATATAGGGTTGTTTTCACTAAGGGTAAAAAGACTGGTTAGAATGATTCGAAACTTGGAACCAAATAATAGGTTAGTAAAGACAGCTTATCTGAAGGTGTTGCAACATAGAAGAAAAGTTCATGGGCTTCCCAGGTCAGATCCATTTTAAATAGATGCGGGCTATCAGGAGTTTGGAATGAAAGGAAAAGGATGAGACTGGAGAAAGGAAATGTGGCAAAATTAGTAAAAGATGAGTTGGAAGATCAGGTTCAGAAATGGGCAGTCTGAAGTCACACCCTCGGCATCCCTTGAAGTCTATCGGCAATGGACGAATGTCTGGGGACATGATATTTATTTTAAAGTGGGTTTAAATGGTGAAGAAATTCAGTGGTATCTGTAAGGGTGGGGTACTTTATGGCACTTAGAGAAAGGAGGAAGCACTTAGGGAGGGTATATGTAATGGATGGTTCTTACTCGTGCCACAAGTGTGGAGATAATGGTTAGGGCCTGATTCACTTCATGGCTCTTTGTCCTGAATTCCGGGATTTAAGAAAATAATTATTTTCTAGTAGTTTCGGGTGAAGTGAGTGGCTGGTCTCAGTAATGGGATCAAAATATTATGGGACAATAAAAAAAATTGCAAAATATATCAAATTGGGAATGATCCATGGAGTGATATTTTTTAAGGGAGAGAGGGGAGGGGGAGTCCTAGAGGTATTGTTGAGTGTGTTTGACTTGTTTTCTTTGTTTGTTATTTTTCTTTTTTGTAGCTATGGCCAAGGTGGCTTTAAAGTAATTAAATATCTATCTATCTGTTCATCTATCTATTATTATTTCGTGTGCGAGTATTAAGTGTTATTTTTTTGTGTTATCGTTACGATATTATGTTGTTTATTACGTTTGTTTTGATTTTTGCTATTGTTATTCCTGCTTTATTAGTATGTTATGGCATTTTAATTGTTAGGTATGGTTTTACTATGTCCGTAAGTGTTTTTTTATCCCATGGCCCGAAAAGGCTTTTATATAAGTAAATGTCTAAATATCTATCTATATTATAAAACAGACGTTTTCCTGAAAACGCAAAATAACACAGGATTCCTCACAGTTAAAACATAGGGCGCTTCAGGATTTTTTTTACCTTACAAAAATCCTAACTAAAGCGTTAGGTTTGCATATTCCTGCAAATATCGAAAACTATCATCAGGAAATATCGGTCTGTTGGTACTACTTTTTATCGATATGTGTTGTATGGGCTTCGAAGAAATGCTTTTTGTTCATTTTGAGTTTAAACTTCGCTATTTCCTTCCACCAGGAAACTTTATTGTTTTAAATCAAAGTACTTAGACTAATGATGAGAGCAAAATGTATTTTGTCTTACGATGTAGAATTAGTGTCCTCAGATTTTGTAAAAAAAAAACAATCGTTTTCTGTCGAAAGATATAAGACCCTAGTAGACTGATATGGCACTGGACAGGTCTGTACTTCGAGTCGCGTATTTTGTTCTTTGCTTTTGCGTTTTGTCAACGCTAAGTCTTTTTTTATTATGACGTGTTTTCAATGCATAAATAAGTAGTATCTTTTTTTAAATTTATATTGTTGAATTCATGGTTTAGGTGTGTATCATCAAATGTCAATAACGATTCTTTTTCTCAGGGACGAGTTTCAGTTTCTGCTTCTCTTAGATTCTCATAATCTGTTTCTCTTACACGGTTTGTTTTAGGTTTAAATTTAACCGTTAATATTAAGAAATAAATAAAGAAGAAAAAACATAGAAAACCAAAGAGATACCGAAAAATGAGAAAATGCTATGACAACAAGAAAAAAAAAATACCCAACGCAGTATCCACTGGGACATTTCTGAAAATTGCTGGTACACTTGGATATAGCCTCAAAGTTTCCTTAATGCAGCATTCTAAGTACTTTAGCTTGCTAAAATCCTGCAGTTCGTACTCATAGTTATTATTTGTTCCAAGAACCATTTCAATCTCGTCTCTCAGCTTTTCCTATAAAAAGAATAATTATATTTGAGGTGTTCTTCCAAAGGATTGCAAATAAGAAATTTGAAAACTGAAACACTTCATTCAGACCAATTGTTTTTTTTTTTTCAAAACGAAAACCCTACGATATGAAAGGTAATCTATTCAGACGCAAACATAATATATTTGGAATATGTTGAGAAATTTGCATATTTCTATAGTATGGTGTGTGTGACTGTGGGTTCAACAAACAGGCAAGGTATTCAAGCTCAAGGGCATTAAGACCTCAGAATTGAGTCCGAAAAAAATAATATACAAAACTTAACTTGCTGTTATTATACAGTTTAGCTTAGAAGAGGTGACAAATAGAACTGTTACCAAATAAATACTTCGAATCTTGTAATCGCAATAAGATGAATTTAAAGAAAATACAAAAATAGTAATAAGTTAATAGTAATAATACCCAATGTACATCTAGAGGTGAAATTGAAAGCAGCTTAAAAAAAGATTACCAATGAACCACATAAAGTGTCAGTTGGCCTCTATTCTAGGCACGTAAATAGGGATTTTTTTTGGGGGTTGGGAAAGGATTCAAAAAAGTGTGTGAATTATGCAAATAATATAAGAAACTATCTACCAAAGATTTGGGGAAGGGAATCTTGGATCCCCTGAATGCAGACCTACGTCTTTGCACAGGAAGGGAGTCACAACTAGTTCAAAAATGATTTACAGTACTTGAAACTGCATAATTTTACTTGCTGGTAAATTTAGAATGCTGATGACTACAAGTATTCAGGGATTATTTTAAAAAGAAAAAAAAACTTACTAGTTATATGAAGATTAAGTCAGATCACAAGAACTCATAGTATTTTTTAGATTTAGGGAGGGATCCATGGCCCCTTCAGCATATGCTAAATCATATATGAGCATAAGAAGCTTTCTGAGAAGGGGGAGGGATGAATTAAAGAGATTTCAGGTGTTCAGGGTGGGGCTGAAGGTTTCATCTAGCTTACTTACCTGGTCTGAAGTAAATCCATGTCATTTGTTCACATTTTATTTCTAATGCTACTGTATTTTCGTTGAACAAAACTAAGAGTGGAATTGTAAAAGTTTTCACACTCAGGGGAGCAATTCCCCATCATGGTTTGGGAGTAGATTTCGTTTACATTTTCACAAATAAATCTGGCAAAAAAAGGGTCAAGCTAAAAAAAAAAAAAAAACGGGAGCTGAGGCTTCGCTCGGGCTGTGGCACTTGGCACGCAGCAGGCTTGTATATATTTAATTATCTAACTACGCATTAACATAATCATCGCGTTCTTCTATTGTTTTAACTCATGAGGTGTCAAATCAGCAATTTCAATTAAATTAAGAAATTCCGGCGTAAATTCAATTCCTCTTTCCTGTTAATGCATCAAAGAATCCATTTTATTGGATTTGTTTTCTCCAGGGAGTCATTGTGATTATCCCTGTTGATTCTCTTCCAGCTACAGATTTCGTTTACGATTCTATCTGATCGTCCCTCTCAATTTTCTTCTAACCACATATTTCTTTGTCCATTATTTCCATTTGGGAATCGTTGTGATGCCTGTTGTCGCATGTCTTCTACCCGCATATCCCGTTGTGTTACAATTCCGTGCATCATTACCTTAGAAATTTTTCCATGCCTTTTGCTTTAGCTGTTCCTATTCATTCCAAATCATGCGTAATTTAGCATAATGTCATATACACCAAAAAACTTTTTTTCTTTAGCTGTTCAGAGTCCTTTCTCATCTTGTATAATTTTGCACGTGTCATAAGTCCTAAAAACCAATTCCTCCTCTACGGAATCACACACTCTAAACTAACGTTCCTACATTCCATTGAAATTTTACTTAGTCTTCTAACTTTAGATTTATTTGAGCAATATTTTCGTTAACAATTCAATGTGATTTTTGAGGTTTTTTGGTCCATGCCTTTTTCTTTAGCTATTCAGTCATTTATCATCGTGTGTAGTTTGTCATGTGTCATAGATGCTAATAACGATACTACCACTCCGGGGAAGGGGGGGGGAGGAGAATCATTTAATTTATGTTCTTGAAATGTATATGCCTTTGTGGGGATTTGTAGATTGTTATGTAATTATTTTACTGATATATGGAAAATAAATCTATCTATTTATCTATCTATCTATATAAATATAACGACACTCATGTTTTTTTTCAAAAACTAAGGCTCTTTACGAGTTTTCTCAAACTAGTGACCTATCTAGATCGCTTTTTTGAACCAGAAAATAACAGGGTGCCAATTTTCCAAAAAAAAAAACAAAATGGAACCGTTTTCGAGATAAAATCAATATAGAATATATATGCATAAGTAAAAAATTATTGTTCGTTAA